>VDFB02118694.1:0-47902 GCA_007258455.2 Sequoia sempervirens
TCAAAATCCCAAAGCAAGAGTCGTTGAGAAAAGGTTCAAAATTTAGGAATCACACTCGAAAGGTCATCAAGAAATACATTAGGAAGTGCAATCAAAAGAAACATATCAAAATAAGCAAAAAACTCACAAGGTTCTATAGACTCATTCCTTTGAATAATCCAGAAATGTATGCTCAGTTTGAACCACTTCTTGGTTAAGAGGTCCTTAGAATTATTGTATGTTCTTCAATATCGAGGTTTAGTAAACAATTGTATTTTTTGAGGTACATTCTAGGATCAAAATCAAGCCTTTTCATCCATCCTTAATCATCAAACCAAAATCGCCTCACCATCATCTTTTGAAAAATCCTAAAATTATCCTCCATGCTAAGCTTTTTGGCAAAAATCAAAATCATCAAATCCTTGAAATATTTGAATCAAAAACATCAAATCATCTTTGGCTAGGTATGTGTAGATGCATCCTTTTTCATATGCTTAGTCAAATTATCAAACCATCTTGTTTAGCTAGGTATATGTAGATGCATCCTTCTGCATATGCTTGGTTAAATTATCATCTTGTTTGAATAGGTGTGGGTAGATGCATCCTTCTCCCTACAAATATTCAAATTATCATCCTTTGAGTAAATCTACCCCTTAGATAATCATCCAACATCTTAGGGTCTATTTTTTCATAAATCCAAAAACAAAGCAAACCAAAAATCAAATCAAGGTCAATTCAAAATCCAAAACAAATCCACAAACAAATCTAAAAGGTCCTAAAAAGTCTAGCATCCCCTCAAGATTTCTCAAAAGTTCAAACATCCACATCATCCATATTTTACATCATCCTCATTGTATCACCTTTGATCCTCGAAAACATCCTAAAATTTTCTCTTTTTGTGCCTAAGATTAGATGAATCCAAAGAATTAGAGATTCATCTCCCATATTCTTGAAAATTGATCCCTATTTTATGGTGCAAACTAGATCTCAACACAAGAGGAACATGGAAGCCAAAAAAGAAACATCCACTACAAGTGACCTAAGTCAAACAAATTCTGAAATAAATCTTGTTGAATCAAGTAATCCTCTAAACAACTTTCCTTCATCATCACAAAACCCTCGAGAGGAAGTAGAGGATCTTACCAATAATCCCTTTGGAATGTCACACGAGGAAATCACTGAAATGATTCAAAATCTGGAGAACCATAAGATTATAGAGAACCATAAGATTATCAATATCATGATGAGACTCAACTACCTTCTAATTTCGATGTGAGCTCTATAGTGGAACCATCCTTAGAGGTAATGCCTCCAATTTCATCCACCCTCCCATCTCATCTACACCCCCATCCCAAAGTATCACTCAAAACATCCTGCAAATCACATCATCCATTGCTCCAAATCAACCTAGTGTTAACAAGGGAAGTGCATTTCTCAATGCCTTACAAACACACCCCGTTGTCAATAATCAAAACTTGGATGAAAACACCATCTTGGGACAAACTGTACCCCAAAATCCATCACATCCATATGTCCCTCTCACCTTTCATGATCCAAATGACCCATCATCATCATAATTTCGTGCAACACCCCAAACCTCTCTCCCCACAACCTTGCAAGGAGAAGGTGACATGTTCGGACCAGGGGGCATTTTCAACACTACACCATTTCCTCAAGAGATCACATCCCTCATATTTTCACCACTTCCACCATTTCCATCATCATCCACACTTCTTGGCTTAGGGCTTCCCCCTTTACCAAGTATCAATCAAAATCAAACCAACATCCCGAACGTCAATAAAAGCATCACACCAAACTCTCAAAACTTGTCATTGACATCACAACAACAAATGGAAACTACCTTGATAACACAAACCACCACCATCACATCATCAACCACCCCCTAACATCTCAAAACATGGTCTCTCAAGGACCAACCACATCGATTGCACCATCTACCAATCAAACCCCAATCATCAACATGACAACGCCTCTCACCACCACAAGCACCATTTTGAATCCACCACCACCACCACCACCAAGCTCCAATACATCAAGCCAATACAGTATTGCGTTGCAAGCCGCTCAGCAAGCTACCTATCAAAAGTCATTCCTGCAAATACAAAAACAACAAGCCACGCAACTAGCTACTCAAAAATTTGCACAACTAGCTGCTCAAGCTGCTCAAGTTGCCCAAGCTGCATTACAAGCACAACAGGCTGCCCAAGCCCAAATCTTATTGCAACAACAACAACAACAACAAAAAGCTGCACAAGCTTGGGAACAAGCTCAAGCCACATAAGCACAAGCTCAACCTCAAGCTCAACCTCAGGCTCAAGCTTAGGCACGAGCTCAAGCGCATGCTCAAGATCAAGCCCAATATCATGTGCAACAAGCACAAGCACAAGCGTAATATCTTGCACAACAACAAGTAGCGCAACATCAGGAACATCAACAAGCACTCAAACAATATCAAGAACAACAGGAAGCAACCCAATTAGCAACTCAACAACAAGCATTGTTGGCACAACAACAAGAATAGGCTCAGCAACAGGCAATCTTGGCACAACAACAACAAGACCAACAACAAGTACAAGCATAAATGGCTCAATAGAATGTGAAAATACCACCAATCAACACATCAACCAATCCACCCATCCCATCAACAAGTGAACCACCTCAAAACACTTTCATCCCACCCCCTGATCTGCAAAATGATGTCACAACACAAATCAAATTACTCTCACAACAAGTACTTGACCTTCAATCAGGGCGAACCACGAAAACATCTATCAACTTGTGTCCTTATCAGTTTGACAGGATCCTTGTGATGAAACCATTCCCAAAGGGATTTGATATCCTCAAGTTTGACAAGAATCATGGGATGGGAAACCCTGAAGATCACATCAAGGAATTCTAGGTTCATTGCATGGAAGTCGCGTATGACGATACCTATCTGATGCAGCTATTTCCTAGGAGCTTGGTTGGCCACGCCATAGAATGGTTCTCTTGCTTACCTACAGGAATCAAGACATTCCAAGAAATCATAGACGCATTCATCAAAAACTACGCATGCAATATTGCCATGGGTGTCAGTCTAGAGGAACTCTTAGCTCTGAAACAAGGGAAGAATGAATCATTTGCTTCATTTCTACAACGATGGAAATCCAAGGCCAATCAGAGCAAATGGGTCATGCCTGAGGAACAACAAGTGTGCACTATCATATCCAACCTTAACGACCTCTTGGCATTCCATCTCAAAGTCCAAGGGATCACCATGTACAACCAGTTGATTTCCAAGGTGCTCAACATTGAACGATCCCTTATGACACAACCTGGAGGATGAACTTCATATCCTAAACAACATAACAATCACCCATATACAAACTATAATGACAAACCTCACACATGGGCAAGAAACAAAAATATTACCAATAATGGTGTCGTTGATGCCAAATTTTTCATTAGTGCCCCTCGGCAAAACACACCTGCACCACAACAACAAATCCAAAACCATCATCAAAACAACCATCCAATGAACACAACAATACAACAACCAAACAATCAAGTGATCAATAACATCAATGATGAAAGGGGACCACCCCAGCGAAACAAGAACTTCACCAAGCGGAAGTACACCACCCTTGGGGAACCACTCGAAGTCATAATAAAGAAACTAATAAATGAAAACCTCATCAAGGCTCCCACCTATGATAACTACCAATAACCAGATGTTAAGCCTCCTTGGTACAATGAAAATCAACTCTGTGAATTCCACAAAATCAAAGGGCACACCACTAACAGTTGCATGAGGTTAAAAAACCTAGTCCAAGACCTCGTTGATCAAAGAATCATAAATGTGGAACAACCAATAGGGAATCAAAATCTCAAAATATACACGAATCTGATGCTTAACCATAATAATAAAGGGAACAATAACACTGATAAGGGGAAAGGCACCTCCAAGAACGTGAATCATGTGTACGACCATGTCGTCACATCCCTGGATGACTATTGCACTACCATCACCATCAAAGGAGCCCATGCTGATTGTGGAGTCACCACAAGAGGCGGCAAATTTACCATCGCATGGTCATCTCAGCTAAACAGGGCTCCCGCATCCAACCCCAGATTTGTTCCCAATGGTTAGAATGTCCTTGATCAACTAAAAAGAACCCCAACACAAATCTCCATCATGGAGTTATTAAAAATATCATCCGCCCACAAGAAAATCCTTGAGGAAGCATTGGCTTCATCCACTATCCCTGCAAATCTTGATGAGGAAAAATTCCAAGCTATGGTTAGAAACATCATTACCCCAAATCTCCTTACATTCTCTGACCAAGATTTTCTCATTCAACCATCTCATAACCATGCACTCCATTTAGAGGTCCTAGTGCAAAAAAATAAAGTCAAGCGAGTCTTGGTGGATGGAGGTGCAGGCTTGAATATTTGTTCCCTCAAGCTCATTAAGAACCTAAAAATATCAGAGGATTCCATCGACAAAGGAAAAGGTATTACAATAAGAGCATATGATGATCAAGAAAGACTGTCCCAAGGCACAATTCAAATCCCTATTCAAGTAGGGCCAACTATCTTGGAAACCACCTGTCAGGTCCTGGATCTTGACTTACCTTATAACATTCTCCTAGGATGTCCATGGATCCATGCAATGTAAGCAGTAGCATCAACCTTCCATCAATGTGTCGAATTTACATATGAAGGACAAGATTTCACCATCCATGGAGATCCTAAACCATTCTCCTACTGCAAAATCCTTGAGGAAAAATACTACAAAATACCTCAAGTACCTAAAAATGATGAAGGCCCATCAACACCATACATTGATCCAACCACTCTCGCCTCCACTTTTGCGATAGAGACAACCGCCATTCCTGCCATCCCCATCATCTCTGATATCAAAGTCACCCTCTAGGACAACAGTTGCAAAAATTGTATGATTCCCAAAAATGCCTTTGAGGTAGGAGAGTTACCACAATCTCCTAGATCATGAGGACGTCCGCAATCAAATCAAGCCTCCACTTCCCAAACATCCCCGGAATATCCCAACTTCAGAAGTTGGGGGGATCTCAGCTGAGAATTCATAGAGGAGGACCCATCTCATCTCCTATACCAAGATAATAGACCAACAACTAATCTACCAATGAATGATAGAAGTAAAGGTTTGCAAATGATGCTCGCAATGGGTTATGACAGAAACTAGAAACTAGGGAAAAATGACAATGGGCTTATAATACCCCTCATTCTTGAGACGCAAATGAGAAATATTGGCCTCAGATGTACCCCTCTAAGTATAACTATATGTGGATGAGGTCCCCCAGTTAAAGCAGTCAAGACTCCTCATGAACCAACACCAGCTAAACTTTGCTTACCTATATCCACTGGTCGCGTCATAGATAATTTCACTTTTGACATAACTGATGTCTGTAGTAGCAGTGATGATGAGAATCCCATAACCAATGTACCCATGCTCTTTGAGGATACCACCCTTCTCATGATTAACACCCTATCTTATGAGTCTGAAAACCAAAACCATGAAATCCATCTACTCTACCCACAACTCATTGATTATGGCCAATGAGGACCACCAATTCTTGACACATTCGAAAATGATGAGGCACTCTCAGAATTCATGGGACTACGAGATAATATTCCATGTGGGGATCACAAAGAAAGATTCATCATTGAGCTAGATACAGAAACCTATTATGGGGAAATGATTGAATCCCTCAATCAAAAAAGTGAGAAATTAAGAATATTATCTCGGTCCTTGAGTGAAAACCACACTGTGGCACTCTCCAACCCAAAAAAAGTAAAAAGAAAGGACGCATGCAATGGTGAAAACCTCTATGAGGCATTTGAGGATGGGGGATTCAATATTCCTTTCAGAGCTCTTCATCAGGAAAAATCAACTGTCCTAGTAGAAAAATGCAATCCAGTTAATCTAGGAATAGAGGAGACCCTGCACATCACATTCTATGCAGAGTCATTACTGTTAGAAGAAAAAGAACTCCTAGCATCCTTCTTGAGAGAAAGATAAGTTAATTTTTCATGGAGCTATAAAGATATGCCTAAGCTTGATCCAGAGATTGTAGTTCATCATCTAGCCGTGTACCCTGAAGGAAAGCCTGTCCGATAAAAACTCAAGAAAATGCACCCTCAGATCACCCTGCTAGTCAAAATGAAATTAAAGAAGCTACTTGACGTAGGATTCATATGACCAATAGACTATCCATAATGGGTGTCAAACCTGGTTCCTATCTCAAAACCCGATGGGGGCATCAAAATTTGCATAGATTTCAAGGACTTGAACAAAGCATGTCCAAAAGATGATTTCCCGTTGCCCAACATTGACATGATCGTAGACATGACGACAAGACACAAAATGCATTCCCTGATGCACGGTCTCTCAGGATACAACCAAATAATGATTGCTAAAGAAGACCAACACAAAACAACCTTCACTTGTCCATGGGGGACTTACTGCTGGAATATGATGCCATTCGGCTTGAAGAATGCATGAGCAACATACCAAAGAGCCATGACGTTAATATTCCATGACATGATCCATAAAATTGTCGAAGATTATGTCGATGACATACTAGCCAAATCCAAAAAGAGGAAGGATCACATAGCAACCTTGAGTACTATTTTTGACAGGCTGGAGGAATACAAGGTCTGATTAAATCCAAAGAAGTGTGTCTTCAACGTACAATCAGGAAAGTTACTAGGATACATAGTGTCAATGAGAGGTATTGAGGTAGAACTTGCTAAGGTAAAAGCAATCTTTGAGATAGAGGCACCCAAAAATTTGAAACAATTGAGAGGTCTCCAACGCAGGCTTCAGTCCATTCGAAGGTTCATAGCACAACTGGCAGATAAACAAAATCCATACTCTCACTGACTTCACAAGGGAGTAGTGTACAAGTGGGATAACAAGTGTGAAGAAGCCTTCAATAAGATCAAAGAATATTTGCTTGCACCACCAGTCCTCATGCCACCGATCCCAAGAAAGCCATTAATTCTCTATGTGTCAGCAACAACAACCCTTAGTGCTCTTCTAGCTCAACACGACAAAAATGGGACAGAAAGGGCCATCTATTATATCAGCAGAACAATGGTTGGGCATGAGTTAAACTAATCATTCATTGAAAAATCATGTCTAGTAGTAGTGTTTGCTTCACAAAAATTTAGACATTACATGCTAGCACACAAAATAAAACTCATTGCCAAAATTGACCCTCTCAAGTACTTACTGTCAAAGGTAATGCTCACGAGAAGGATGGCCAAATGGGTCATGATACTATCAGAGTATGGCATTGAATATGTGGAGTAGAAAGCAATCAAAGGCTAAGTCATAGTAGATCAGCTTACAAAAGCACCAATCTATTAAGAGAATCCATTAATCTCAGAGTTTCTAGATGAATCCATTTTCAATCTCAACATAGTCGACCACTGGAAGTTTTATTTTGATGGCTCATATACGCAACATGGATCAGGCGTCGGTGTTTTCTTCATCACCCCACAAGGAGATTTCATACCTAGATCCTATAAATTAGCATTCCCATGCACCAACAATATTGCAAAATACAAGGCTCTAACCATAGGCCTTAGAATAGCAGTGCAGTGGCACATCATGGCCCTCAAACTATACAGAGACTCCTAGTTCATAATAAATCAAGTGAATGGTGAATACCAGACTAAGGATGATAAGCTCACTCCATACAAGAAACTGGTGGAGGCTCTCAAAGAATCCTTCATCGAGATCACATTCGAGCACATTTCTAGAGCAAACAATAGAGTTGCAGACGCCATGGCAACAATTGGAGGTACCAGAGTCAGAATTTGTGTGCAAAATCGTTGGTCCCAGAGATCCTTGGTACCATGACATTTATACCTACCTACGAATAGGTTTCTTACCTGTTGACTTACCCTTAAGCGTAAAAAGAACTTTTATTAAAAAATCCTCCAGGTTTTTCATCCTAGGAAATACCATATACTATAGAATCATAAAGGGAACCTTATTACGCTGTTTAAATACTGACGAAGCCTTGACTGCTTTAACTAAGGTGCATAATGGGATTTGTGGTTCACACTCGAGTGGAATGACCTTGGCCAAGAACCTACTGAGGATGGGATATTATTGGCCCACTATGGAGAAAGAAGCACACGACTACATCAGAAGGTGTCTACAATGTCAACAGCATGGGGACTTCATCCATGCTCTAGCTCAAGAGCTCCATCCTATTATTACACCATGGCCCTTCTCACAGTGGGGGCTCGATCTCATCAAAAAAATCACTCCCACTTCATCTAATGGCCATAAGTTCATCATAATTGCCACTGAGTACTTTACCAAGTGGGTAGAAGCCATACTAATGACCTACATAACGGGGAAGCAGATATCAAAGTTCATCTTGAACTATCTCATATGTCGATATGGTGTTCCCCAAGCTATTATCTTTGATAATGGGACACCATTCAAAAATCAGGATGTTTGCGAACATTGCAAAAAATTCAAAATCCAACATTGCTTCTCCACCCCATACTATCCCCAAGGCAATGGCCAAGCAGAAGCTACCAATAAAACCATCCTAAAGATTCTAAAAAAGATAGTCAATGACGTAGGTCATAATTGGCATCTACAACTCAATCTCACCTTTTGGCCCTATCGAACTAGCATCCGCACACCCACTGGCGTCACCCCATTCTCCTTGGTCTATAGATCAGAAGCCATACTGCCCTTTGAGATTGAGCTTCTGTCACTAAGAATATCATTGCAAAACCTCATCACAGATGAAGAATACCGAGCATCAAAACTGAATGAGCTAGAGTTACTGAATGAGAGGCGTATAGATGCTTTAAATCATTTGCAAGTCTATCAAAACAGAGTCAAGAGGAGCTATAACAACAAAATCAGAAACAAGACTTTCCAAGTTGGAGAACTGGTAATAAAGGAGAATCAGAAGAACGTCCCAAATCCAAACAACAAAGGAAAATTTGAACCCAATTGGTTGGGATCATTTGTTATCACAACAATCTATAAGTCAGGGGCATATTAGCTATCAACACCTAAAGGGGAATCTCTGCAGGAGCCCATGAATAGCTCCCATCTCAAAAAAAATTATGCCTAATCTTTCAAGGTATAGAACCAAAAAATTAAAAAATTAGAAAATGTCATAAAAAATGGTTATCCTAACGAAAACCTGACAAACAGGTGTCTTGGTGACAACAAAAAAAATCAAAAAGCAAAAAATCGAAAAAAATATATAGAAAATAGATTAAAAATAGTAAAGAAAACAATTGTCCTCTAGTGAAAACCACTTCGGTGGCACTTTGGGCAAGTACCTTGGTGAAAACCTGGCAAACATGCACCTTGTGTAAATAAGCACTTTCCATCCACCAGGATCTTTATAGTTTGTTCTGGATCATCCATTCATTACACTTCCATCATCCATCGCATTAAGATCTCCATCCATCACCCATCTGCATCTGCATCATAGCTTGGTCTTGTGTTCGTATCATGATCCCTCTTAGTACTACTCGGCCCATTCTCAAGGTCAGTTTGTCTTGCCTTTATCGGAGTAGTCTATTGCATCACGCTGGGGGAATGTTCTCATCGGATCGGATTCATGTATATTCTTGAAGTTCTAAAATCAGAAAATCCAAAAACATCAAAAAATCCAAAAACATCAAAAAATCAGAAAATCCAAAAACATCAGAGAACCAAAAAATCCAAAAATATCCAAATCGTATCAAAATACAAAAATAGGTCAAAAATTTAGTCAAAAAGTCAAAAAAAGAGTTGTCTTGTCAAACTACGAGTCTTTGAGCCTTGAACATAGGAAAGGTTGATCTTTGATCATCCCTCGAGACACTTAGGTTAGTTCTTTAGGAGTCCGTCATAATAAACTAACATCTCATCATGTATATCTTCATCTATAAATTGGTCAAATCATCAGTCGAACTACGTGGTCTCTGCATGTATAACGTAGGCAAGGATAATCTGATTGATCAGCCCCCAAGGCCCCTAGGATAGGTCTTTAGGTTAGGTCTTGGTCAAAATCTTAGAAAACCCCAAAACATTAGAAAATTTGAAAATAAAAACATTCATAAAATCTCAAAAAATACCAAAAACAACCTTAAAACATTTCAAAACTCCAAAAAAAATCCATCCACCCCATTTCGCTTTCACCCACATTAAACATCGCTCATAATAAACGATCGTCATCCTCAACCTTTGGTAAAACAGTAAGAAACAAGTCTAGTAGGTTAAAAGTGAAAACTCAAAACGTCAAAATCTCAAGGTCTAGGTTAGTACGTAAACAAGTTGGTCAACTCTTTGTGTCAATAGCCTATCATCCAATCAGTCCCATATCAAATCATCTAATATCATCATGTCCTAGGATGCATCCTTCCTACAATGGACATCAACATTAGGCATTACCATAGTTTAGTCTTGGCTAAGCGGTATTGAAGAATAATCAACTTGTTTGTTTACTGTATCGTTGTCTTTTGATTTATCTTATTATGCTCATTCCAAGGACCTCTCAATGATGTCCCCAATGAAGGGATTTAGAGAGATAGGAATGGGGCAACGATCATTATCTTTTTATATGTTGTGCTTGTTGGAATTTCTTGTAATATAACTTGGCGCATACTTGCTTTATTGAGGTATGTATGGAGGGTGTTCTAGATATCTTGTTGACCACATAGTAAGGCTTACCTTCCTATGTTTTGGTTTGAGATGTGTGAAATACCTAAAGTGCATCCTAGTAAGGTTTCTGTATGTTAGGTGTGAACAAAGATACTCCTATCTGATTGTTGAGTCAAATTCCATCACACTAAATACAACGTCATCCTAGTTCTTAATACCTTGATGCATTGTATTTAGGTGTGTTATCAAACATAAGATAATTGGCCCTTTGAAAATCCCATATCCATGATAGATATTCATCATCATCATCACCTTTTGTCTTGTTGAAACCTCGTCTTTCTTCCATTTCTTCTCGCTTTTCACGCTAACAGGGTACTATGACAATTAATCATTTATCACTAAGAATGCATTCATCCTGCATCCACAAATCGTTAGCACAATGCATATCATATAGAAAAATTGATTATCTCATATGCATATAATATAGATTTGTTATTCTAAGCATCTCATAATCATAACATTACATACACATTTGCATATAACCATCTCTTACATAATTACAGAAAGCATAAATAATCCATCACATCATCCATGGCATAATCATATAACCACCACCATCGCATCACATAAATAGGTCAGGCATTTGCATCCATTTGCATAAAGCATACATCATCATTAACATATCATCCATCATCCATCCATATCATATAGAACATCTCATAAATCACCACATTGCAATCATTTTGTATAAACATTTCATAAATCATCCCATATCATTATAAGCATCCAGTGCATAATTAAATGAAGCATAACAGGTACATAAGCATTATAAATAACCCATTGCATTAAGTGCATAAATCCATCCATAATCATATAAAAAAATCTCACAAAAGCATTCATTATGCCATCACATGTACATCATAAGGTCATTACTCACATATCATTTTGCATATATACCATAAATCATCATCTCCATATCATTTGGCATAACATATCACTTCATATATAACATCACATCATTATCTAACATCATCATAAGTTCATATCATACATGGAAAATCACATACATTCATCATTGCATATCATGATCACTGCATTCGCATCATCATCACCATCATAACAAAAAAAGATATCGAAAAAGAAATCATTTCATAAATCATCACATTTGCATCAACATCTAGATTACACCATCATAAAAGCATACATAAAAAGGTACTACAAGAGAAATGTACCATCATAAAATCCATCCATATCACATATCATATAAACCCATTATATCCATAATCCTCACAAATGCATATCATATGTCATCATTCATTAGAGGCATAATATAGATCTGTTAGTCGCATAACCATCACATAACGCATACACCATCAGAAAGAAATGCATCCATACATAATATATCCATCACATAATACCATAACATTATTGCATCGCATATAGAAATAGAACCATCCATAAATGCATAACAAATAAATGGTACACGACACATCAAATCAACATCATCATCTCATATATATCATCAAGTACAAAGGCCCAACGGGCTATCAAAAATGAACCCATATGGCATGAAAGAATAATATTTCAATCAAAAAGGAGGTCTAACCCTCTTGTCTGGTACCCTCGCCTTAGTTCCATGACCGTCTACCAGTCTGTGGCTGGTCTGCTATGAATAATCTAGGGCCCGGGCCGCTCTAGGTAGGACCTGATGATAAAGCAACCGATAATAATCCGCCTCCTGGATGGCCTCCCTATATGAGCGAAGAGGCACTGTGCTATGAGAGGAGGAAGCCGCCATACTCTCTAGCTGCTATCTGCAGCCCATCTTTGCGGCCACCTGTAACTCTATAGCTTTCCTCTATAAAATTTCTTGATCTCTCTCTGCACGAGCCTGGTCCCTCTCTGCTATCAAGGCCTGGACCTGGGCCTATAATTGTAATATCAACCTGTCCCATGGATCCGGCTGACCCACTGGCTGTAATGGCAGAGGCTGCACGTGAGGCTGGTCCTCACCCCTGGCTCATGGTGGTGTGGCAACCCGATCCTGGTGATCGTCATGTCCACCCTCCGACCCCTGATCTTGGTTCTATATATGTACATCAGCATGAGGCTGATCCATCTGAACCTGTGTTGGTTGGTTCTGTGCTGGCTGTCCTATTGGGGGACCGCCACCTCCTCATCCTTGACCTACCCCCCTCCCCCTAGCTCTCTGACGAACAGAGGGTGCACCTGGAACTTTCAAATGTAGAGGCGGTTAGAACCAATCTCTGTACGCCTGAGTCACTCCTAGATCTGCAACCCCCTAATCATACGCCATGGCCAGGCCACTAGTTGCCTGAAACTATCCACTGCCTTGGAGGTAGGAATATATCGTCCCCAGGGACTTTACGATATTGTGCGAGCAAAGATGGCCATGTAGTGATCATCTGGCTTGTCCTGTACCTTGCCAAACTGGCGCTGAACTCTTCCTGACAAATACCTCTCGATCATAGTGTACTCTCGCCCCTACATGAATCGATCTTGGTGAGTAAAGAACAGTTGTTGTACATCATCAACCCATCCGGGCCGACCAAGGTATGGATGCCATGTGAACACCGTCATCTCATCAATGACCCTCCTCTAGTGAGGGATCTCATGCTCACCTGTGTGTGTAAAGGACACACTGCCCCTGTAATGCCAAACCATTAGATCATCGGGCCCGACTGGCACTGGAACAACCTGCAGTCGAAGAACGGAGATATGCTCCCACGCCCAGACATGAAGGAGCGTGACACCTGCACCAAGTGCCTTGCCATCCAAATATGCATACTCATGTCAATCCCTATAAGGGGAGGCAAGAAGAACGAGACCCCATGCAAAATGGACTGGCATGTCACGAACCATCCGCTCCCAACAAAGCCCCCAGCCAAGACTAAAGTACTGGCCTTGTCAATCCGGAGCAACAAGACTTGAAATGATGGCAGTAATCACTAGTCAGAAGGGTGTCATGAGTGTCCTATGGCACTCTAACTCTATCTGGCCCTCACAATATATAGCATCCTTTGTAGCCAAGACTGCATGGCAGGCATCCCGTCTAGCATCCATATCATGAATAACTCACCGACCATGTATCGACAATCTAAGGATGCACCACACATCCTCTAAGGTAACAATGGCCTCACCAATAGGAAGATGAAAGGACCACGTCTCACTGTGCCATCTCTCGGCAAGCGCAGACATCATGCCAAGATGTTTCCACATAGGTGTTGCGCAGGCAATATACCATAGCCCCATCTCTCGAAGTAGGTCTTGCTCCCTGTCAATCAGATCTTACAAGTAGTCGAATATCTCTCACGATCTATGCTCACCAGAATAGAGCTCCCTCGCTGCCTCCTACATCAAGAAAGGTCACCATTTTAAAATCATCAAGAACATTTATCCCGAGTGTTCAACAAACTAGCCCAGTGTTGAGAACTGTGAAGGTGTTGCAGTTTGAAATTTGCAAACAGCGACGCTGGCACCTTCAAATCCCAAACTGCACCAGGGCAATGCACTTTGCTTAAGCATCTCAAACCCTAACTCTAAAGTTCATCGCAGCATCAGAGTTTTCAAATCCAGTGCTCCATTTCACGAATGCAACAGAGTTTGGGATCTATTCCCAAACTCCAAACTCCACCACGGTAGTCCATCTTGTGATGACGGTCCAGTTTAAAAGACTAAGCCATCCAGTTTGAAATTTGAGTGGCGCTATATAGAACCATTGCAAATAACCTAGTTCTAAATGCAATAAATGAACACGTAAAATGAAAAATGAAGCTCAAGTAAGGATCACTTACCAGTGCCCCAATGTTGGGAAGTCGCTGGTACATCGGTACTCAGTCAGAGATATGCAACAGGAGTTGTCGTTGTGCCATCTCGTCAAGGTATCAAAGCTCAAATCACAAAATCTCTGAAGGCTATGTGTCCAAATGAATTGTAAGTGACCTCCTAAGGCCTATTTAAGCCTATTTTTTACCCTGTTTAAGCCATCCAAAAGAGGTCGAGGTCCCCCAAACTTGTTGTCATCAGTCTGAAGATCATTTTACACTATTTTTTTGCGTTTTACCTCAATTTTTGACCTCTTGGATCCTTTTTGGACATGTCGGACACCTTGTCGTGAGATCACCCAAAAAATTAGAATTTCGTCTGATCTCTTGAGGGGGCAGTATATTACCATAATTTCCTTCGCCAGGGCAGCAGCGAGGAAATTTTTTTTTTAAAAAAAAAAATTGGCTTTTGATCGAGACCGTTTATTCTTTGAACCAATGCAACGAGTGCATTGCTTCAAAGAGGGGAAAAATCTAGACACGTAAAAGATACTAATTAATATTGCACATATGATCCCGACCACTAACACTGTCTCATCCTAAATCATCCCTCGGTCTAACCATTTAATTGAATACCTTTATTTTATTAAATTCATCAATTTTCCTCTCTTAATTAAATAAATCATTTATCTAATTAAGTCGTCCTTTCTTGTTAATTAAATCAATCAGCTTGATCTAATTATCCCCATTTAACTAAATAATCAATTTTATTTGATTAAATCTCTAAAGTCTATCCATTAAATTAAATAAACTAAAACCTTATTTAGTTTAATCTAACTTCATCTCCTTTGTTAAATAAAACAAAAATCTTTATTTAACTAATCTTGAAACCATATTCTTCTCATATTTGATTTAAATCAATCCATAAATCTAAATCAATATGTCACATCATTTTGATATCTCATTAAATTAATTAACCTTGATTAATTTAATCCTAATCCATGTCCCATCCTCTAGTTTTTGCAACTTGCACATGAAAATAGATTTAATTCATTTATTAAATCTCTATTTTCTCTCAAAAGGCATAATAAAGGAATATTCCTCAAATTTGAATTCAAAATCCAAGTGGACATTGTCCTTCCAACAAGGCATTTACTCCACCTAAAAAGTCCTTTTTCCTTGAGCCAAGTGGCATTCAATGCATGTTCTTTCCCTCTTACATGTCATTTCAACAATTTAAAATTTCAAATATATGCATTTATTGACGCATTCTTCAAAACTTGCACATCCTCCATCCATTCACATGTTGACAAGTGGCATTTTTCCATTTGTTGATTCTTAGTTCCACATTGTTCCATTTTGGACATCTCTTCAACTTGGCATTCTATAAATAAGAGGTCCTATTCCTCATTTGATCATCCACAACTTGAGTAAACTTACTATACTGAAATTCATAGCAATTTTCATCCAATTTTCATCCAATCTTAGCTAGGTTATGCAAATTTTTATCTTGGAGCACATTGGAGGTCTTCATCAAGTGGATCACTCTTCATCATCAATCATCTTCATCACATCATTGGAGTTTGGATATGGCCAATTTTCACATCAAATTGACACCAACTCCCTCAACAGATTAAGATTTTGCTTTGTTTTAGAATAGGATTTGATATCTTTGTTTTAAGTTTGTTGTGTTCTTCATTTCATTCCTTTTCTTTTGCATTCAAATGGATTTCTTGAGGAATCATGCTTCTAACCTTCCATTTGATCTAATCTATTGATTGTTTGTTGTGTTTGTGTAGGTTGGGAATCTTGGTTCACAAATAATTATTAAGACAATCTATGGATAGTGAAATATGAATCTTGAAAAATAGTAACAATACAATGAAAGTATCAAATTCACACTTCAACAATCACTCAATAAAGCTCAAGATCTTCACTCAAAATTTAGATAACAAGTAAAGTCATCGTAACAAAGATCTGGATTTTATCCATTGTGAGTTGTTCTTAAAAGTAATATAATCATGAAAGCACAATGATAGTATGATAGTGATGATAATGATAGATACTTAAAGCAAAATTATACCTCATGCTTGATAATGATAAATACTTAAAGATAAACTATGCCATCAACCCTATACCTTAAACCCTAAACCCTACACCCTCAACCCTATAGAGAGAGTGTGATAGGGATTAGAGAGGAAAGGAGTGAGTGAGAGAGAAAGAGGGGGAGGGAGGGAAAAAAGGGGGATAGAGAGAGAGGAGGGGGAGAGAGGGAGAGAGGGAGGGGGAGAGAGAGAGAGGGGGGAAAGAGGTAGAGAGGTAGAGAGGGAGAGCGGGAGAAATAGGTGTGTGAGAGAGAGAGAGTGATGGAGGGAGAGGTAGGTAGAGAGAGGGAAAGGGGAGATAAAGATAAATAGAGAGGGAACGAGAGGTAGAGAGAGGATTGATAGAGAGTAGATAGGGAAGGAGAGAAGGATGGAGAGGGAGGTGAAAGAGACATGAGATGAAGAGCAATAGAGAGAGTGGTAGGGAGTGATGAAGGGAGAGGTAGGTAGAGAGGGATAGGTGAGATAGAGAGAAGTAGATAGAGAGATAGAGATAGAGGGAAGGAGGGATGGTGGGAGAGAGAGAGGGGAGGAAGGGAGAGGTAATCAGGGATAGGTGAAGTAGAGAGAGAGAGATACATATGTGAGATAGAGAGAGTGATGGAGGGAGAGGTAGATAGAGAGAGGGAGAGGGGAGACAAAAATAAGTAGAGAGGTAAGGAGAGGTAGAGAGAGATAGAGAGGTGTAGAGAGAGAGTGGTAGGGAGTGGTGGATGGAGAGGTAGTTAGAGAGAGGGATTTAGGAGATAGAGAGTAGAGAGGGAAGGAGAGAGGGATGGTGAGGTATGGAGGGAGAGAGTGGGAGGTGAGAGAGAGAGAAATAGAGTGGTAGGGAGTTATGGAGGGAGAGGTAGGTAGAGAGGGAAGGAGAGGTAGAGAGAGAGGAGAGATAAAGGGAAGTAGAGAGGGAATGAGGGAGGGAGGGAGAGTTAGGGAGGCAGGGATAGTTAGGGAGGGAGAGAGGTGTAGAGAGAGTGGTAGGGATAGATGGATGGAGAGAGAGGGGGTGAGAAAGAGGTGATATAGAGAGAAATAGAGAGAGAGTGGTAGGGAGTGATGGAGGGAGAGGTAGGTAGAGAGAGGGAGAGGGGAGATGGAGAGAGAGAGGTAGTTATTAAGCTCAAGGTAGAGAGATTCAGATAAAGGAGTGAAGATAGTTAGAGAGAGGTCTAGAGTGTAAGGGATAAACAATGAGCAAGTGAGATAGAGAGATAAATGAGTACAACTTGTTTATTACTGAAATTTGACCTCCTAATTACTAAAATTTGACATGTTGATTACTGAAATTTGACTGTTTGAAAAATTATAAGATCTTCCAAAAGCTAGAATTTGTATTATGACTCCTAGAGATTTGAAACCACTCTCAAACATCCTGAAATAATATAAATAAAATATAACTTAAATTTCAACTTATACTTAAATGTTTATTTCATGTATATAGTTTCACTAAAAGATAAGGAGAAGAAAGATTAAAAAAAGAGAAAAAATTTCAATGCACAAAAAAATGTGAGTGTGTTATAATGCGCTCACATTTTGTGAAAGCATTGATATAAAGGAGCAATGTTATAACATGCTCGCATTTTGTGAATGCATTCAAATAATGTGAGTGTGTTATAATGCACTCACATTTTTGTCTACTTTGGGAATTCCCCAGCCTTTGGCTTGGATTTGCTTTGGATTTCCAACCCAAAGGCTTGGACTACCTTTCCAACACCCAAAAATGTGTTTTTGCATATTATACAAAAGTTCACACAATCTCGTTTGTGCTCCCCATTAGGTTTGCATGTGTTTCAAGTTCAAGTAAAAAAACACCTAGGTAATGTTAAGCTCTCTTTTAGCTATCTAATGATGTAATTTTTTTCACATTTTGACTATGTTATGGCTTTCACCTTTAATTTCTTTTGTTGGTGTATATGTTTTTTGTCAAAAACCAATGTTTAGTACTTTTTACATTTTTTTTTTAACCATTCATTAAAATTTCAAATAAATCATTTTTAGAAACTAGACTCCATTCTACAGATATTTAAAAAATTAATTATTTTTATTATTTTTCAAAAAATTTAGGGGGGGCACGCTCAAATTTTTGTTTTTCAAGATGCGTCCACTTTGAAAATTAGTAAAAATTCATATATTCATTAAAAAATTATCAAAAAAATCAGGGATCAACTACATGCTATTAGATAATTTCTCACTAAAGCGATTTTAAAAATATTAAAAAAAGTCAACATTTTAGGGGGCCACAACAAATGCTATGTTATGGTTTTTTGAAAAAAAATAACCAATTATTGTGGCCCCCCTTTTTGAACCCCTTAATCTCTACCATTTTTTTTAAAAAGGTAGTAGTTTAGAAAGTAGATTTAGAGCACTATGACCCTTGTTTTTGTTGCATCTTAAATTTTTGAGTGTAACTATCCTCAATTTCTCATCCAAGGTTAGTATTTCCTAATTTTAGAAAAAAAGTGGTCACTTAAGACCCTTTTTTGGCCCCCATCTTTGTGCACTTACCCAACTATAATACAATGCCCTCATAACATAGGGTTTTATTCTAGGGAAAGTCAAGCCAACAAAATATATATTGTCAGATCTAAGACCTAATGATGAACAGTTCAAATTTATAATAATAAATATACATAAAATTTGGCCTTCGGGGTTAGGGTGTGTGGCCCTTGAACCCCTCACAAGGGGGTATTGCACCCCTTTGCGCTTACCTATTAACAACAAACCTTATGTAATTGCAAGGTTGATACAAATTTTCCCAACAAATCTCCCACTTCTTGAACACCTTGCAAGAGCAATGAGAGGGTGTATAAACATCATCTCTTAATTACTAGGGGCTGAAAGGCCCATAGACTCTGAACACCATCTGAACTTCTCTGTGCTCACAATCTTAGTTAAAGAATACAAAACATTCATAAAATTCTCTACCTTAACCAGCTTCACCCTACCATCTTTGACCATATCTCTAACAAAATAATATTGTACATCAATGTGCCTGGTCTTGGCATGCAATTTCGAGTTCTTAGCTAGACATATCACACAATAATTGTCACAAAAAAATTTCAATGCACCTTTTTTTATTCCAATATTTGAAATAATGGAAAAAATAAGGGCAAAATGAATAAAAGGGGATAGTATTCAAACACAATTAGAAATAATCAAATTGGGTGACAAAAATTTCAATTTGTTCCTTCCAATGAATTGTTAGAGAGGTTATAATAGTGTTCAATATAAATAAGCTAATCAAGACTAAATAAGGTAATTGAAACAAGACAACAATGAATTAATCATTTATTTCTTGACCTAGTGGAGACATGTTTTGTACTCTTGTACTAGCACTCCTCATATGATCATTAGTAACTTTGTGATCTTATATTGCATTGCCTATGTAGGGATACACAAGAGGAAGTCTAGAAACTCCCCTATAAGTCCTATGATGAATATTTAGAGAGTTCCCTTAAAACTAAAATATATAACAAATAATGCCAAGATTATTGAGGAATCTAAACTATATATTAATTTATAACTACATCTTATGTATCAAAGGACACTTCCCAAGAATTTTGGAGACACAAAAATAATACAAAATATTGCAAGTAAAATGACACATTAATTCTAACATTATCTCACTTAAAATTAAACATTGCAACTATATTGATAGGTAAACTAAATATGGACAGATATTAAGAGGGGGGGGTGAATCAGTATCTGAACTTTTTCAACTTCGACCAATATTTTTTAATTCTGATTTCCTTTTCTTTCAACAATAGAGTAAAGTAATCACTTTTTTTTTTATAATAAAAACAGGGTAAAAACTTTATTGAAAATCAAAAGAGAAGATTACAAAAAAAATCGGGCCACAAAGACCCGCCAACAGCAACATAGCAACACACATCAGCCTTCCTCATTGTGACCATCCCCATCTTTAACCAGAATCCCTTCTAAATCCTGGCGGAGCTCTTGGGGAACTTGCTCCCACCCATCAACCTTCCAACCGAGAAGATTCTCAGAAGCCCACTTGGCCAAACAATCAGCAGCCCTATTCCACTCCCGAGGAATATGAACAAAGGATATAAATTCCATCAAAGAACCAATCTGTAAAATATGTTGCACCATTCCAGCCAGCTGCCAGCTAACATCAGACATCGTCCGATTATTTATCAAACCAATCAGAACCTGAGAATCAGATTCACAAATAACCCTGTGCCAACCCAAAACATAAGCCCTCTCAAGAGCATAGAGAATCGCCAAACCTTCCATAAGGTTGATAGACTGCACCCCTTCGTGAGCAGAGAAGAAGAAAACCACAGAGCCCGAAGAATCCCGACCAATTCCACCAATTCCAGCAGGACCAGGGTTGCCTCTTGAAGAACCATCAGTATTGATCTTCAAGATTCCATCCGGAGGGGGCATCCACCTGTCCACCCTTTGGACTTTTTGTTTCCCCTTCCTTCCCCTCTTGACGCAAGCCGAAGCCGAAGACAACCCCTGGATTCCAAGTCTCTCCACCTTCTTAGCGTCCCCTTTGTCTAAAGGGAAAACCACCTCACACTTAGCTTCCACCGTCTCCTGAATCATAGCCCTAACTCTTTGCCAAACTTGTTGGAATATCAACCTTTCACCCCAAAAAATTCTACGATTTCGTTCAAGCCAGATCTGCCACAGTATGAAAGTAGGACCTACATACCACACCTCCTGCAGGAAAGAGGTTCCAGAAGGAGGTCTACCCACACTATTCCAAAACTCCACCAGTGAAGAAGCATGAACACACGGGATTCTCCAGGCCTCCCACCAAATATGCCAAAGATGCAAAACAAAGGGGCACCGAAAAAACAAGTGGGAAGAATCCTCCTCCGCTGCCCCGCACAAAACACAAATAGAAGGGCCTTGAAACCCCCTCTTCTGAATATTGTCCCACGTCAAGCACCTGTTCCAGGCCAGGGTCCAAAGAAAGGAATTACACTTTGGCCAGGAGAACTTATTCCACACTCTCTTCCACCAGTGAACCTCCCCCCCCTCAAGCCTGTGGGATAACAATCTCTGATATCCAGAAGCAACAGTAAAGACACCCTTAGGATTAGGAGACCATGAAAGAACATCCTTCTCCTGCAGGGAACTACATTTCCTGTTGGAGAGGATTTTGTGCAGCTCAGCACAGTCCTCCTCCATACCAACATCAGGCCACTCGTCAGGGCTCTTCCATCCCACCATTCTCAGCTGATCTCGGGCAGAGAAGGACTTAAAATCACTCACCCTTGACCAACCAACTTCGAGGAACCGCTGGCACAAAGTTACCAAGTTCGGAAACTGGGAGAGAATGGGGGGAAAACCATCCCAAGAATCAGACCAGAAGAGAGCTTCCGTCCCCCTTTTGCAAATCCAAAAAAGGCCATCCTTTATGAGATCAGCCCCTTTCTTGAGAGTACCCCAAATCACCGAACCTTTCCCCCTCAAGGAGTACCGGGGAATATCACACTGAGGGATCCCTGGAAAATACTTATGAGATAAAATTCTAGCCCAGAGGTGATCCTGCTCCACACACCAGCGCCAATACAACTTAGCAGCTTGAGCCACGCTGGACAGCAAAGACTGCCTTAAACCAAGCCCTCCGAACTGCTTCGGGCTACAAACAATATCCCACTTGACAAGACTCCATTTGGAAGACTGTAGGCTACCAGCCCATAAAAACTGCCTAGCAAGAGAATCCAACTCCTTAATGAAACTCACCGGGGCAACCTGGATCATGCACCTGTAGGTGGGGAGAGCCTGCACCATAGACTTGAGCAACTAAACACGCCCAGCAAAGGACAGCCATCTGTGAGTCCAATGATTAACCTTCACACGAAATTTATCCAATATATTTTTCCAAGAATCTCTATGAGGTCTTCCAACAGAGATCGGAATACCCAGGTAGGTCATGGGGAGAGACCCAATCTGAAATCTCAAAATGTGAGCAATCCTCCTCTGAATGGCCTCAGGAGTGTTAAAGAAAAAGATGGAGGACTTTTCCTCATTGATCAATTGGCCTGAGGCATTAAGATAAACATCCAAAACTTTACGCATATTAGTAGCTTCCCTGATAGACGCCAGACCCATCAAAGCTGTGTCATCCACAAACTGCAAATGAGACTGCGAAGGTAAGCCACCATTCCATCTCCATCCCGAAATAAGCCCCAGCTCCACATGCCTTCTCATCAGGCGTCCTAGACCCTCGGCAAGAAGGATAAACAAATAGGGAGAGAGGGGGTCTCCCTGGCGCAAACCCCGAGACGCACCAAAAAGCTCAGAGTGCTCACCATTGATTAACACAGAGAAGGAGGTTGTAGTAACACAGCTCATCACCCACCTAATCCAATCCTCTCCAAAACCAAAAGCACCAAGAATCTTCTGAAGGAAGGACCACTGAACTCTGTCATAAGCCTTAGCCATATCCAGTTTGATAAACATTGCCTTACCCTTGGAAGTGGCCATAGAATGGATAGTTTCAGTAGCAATCACCACCCCATCCAAAATTTGCCGACCCTCCACAAAACCGCCCTGTTCCTCAGAAATCAACACTGAAAGCCACTTTTTCAACCTGTCAGCCATCAATTTAGAGATAATTTTATAAATCACATTGCACAGAGAGATAGGCTGAAATTGCGTTAACCTATCAGCACCCTCACACTTGGGAATGAGGGCTAGGAAGGTGGAATTGAGAGCCCGTAGCATTTGCTTATTTGATTGAGATTCCTGCACAACTGCTAACAAGTCCAATTTGATAATATCCCAGAACTCTTGGAAGAACTCAATCGGAAAGCCATCCGGGCCAGGGGCTTTCCCCTTCTTCATCTGAAACACTATGCCCTCCAGCTCATCAAGCGAGATGTCACTCATAAGATGCTCATTCATTTCTCTGGAAACAAGAGAAGGGATACATGATAGGACTTGAATTTCCTCATCGACACTCCTTCGCTCCTCCTCCTTGAATAAAGAAGCAAAGTATTGAACTGCTTCATTAGAGATCTCCTGAGAGGAGGAAAGCTGCTCACCCCTGTCATTCACTAAAACAGAAATAGAGTTGCCATGTCTCCTGGCTTTCATCGAATTGAAGAAGAAGGCAGTATTCTTATCTCCTTCCAGTAACCAATCAACCCGGGCCTTTTGTTTCCAAAAAAATTCTTCCCTTAGCTCACACTCCTCCAGCAGCTTCAGGGCCTTGGCTTCTTCCAAAAGCAGCACTTCAGTCATCCCATCCTCCCTAATCCTCCTCGTAATACCAGCCAACTCCGCCTGAGCAATAGCCTTAGCATGGAAAATGTTTCCAAAGCAGTGTCGATTCCATCGTTTGAGTTGATACTTGACAAATTGAAGTAACTTAGCAAAAGTATACATTTTAGTACCATAGGAAGGTCTACCATACCTCCACCATTCAGCCACGTAGTCATGAAGAGAGGGATCCCTAAGCCACATAAGCTGGAATTTAAAAGGAGGAGACCGAGGCACACGGGCCGAAGAGATCGCGAGCTTGATAGGCCAGTGATCTGAACCACTCCAGTCCAAAATTTCAGACATAGAGGACCACAAACCACCAACCCAGTAACAAGAAACCAGAAAATGATCAAGACGCTCAGCAATGCAATCCTCCCCAATCCTCCGATTAGTCCAAGTGAACTGGCCATTACTAGGCTTGATATCAACCAGATTTAGAGCTGAAATGTTATCCTGAAGGAGAAGAGCAGAAGGCTCCAGCCTCGCAATACCACCCCGTTTCTCATCCAACGTAGAGATAGCATTAAAATCCCCCGCCATTATCCACGGATGGTAAGGAGCCATACTTCTAACAAACCTGATATGGGTCCACAATAATTGCTTACCATGAAGCTCAGGAGGCGCATAAATATTGGAGAGAAATATAGCCTCCCCAGACTCAAAGCAGGAAGCAATCATGGAGAGAGATGACTTGGAGGACATCCACCAAAGAGGAGAAATCTTCAGAGGATTCCATAAACAAGCCACTCCCCCAGAAGCCCCCTGTGCACCAATACATTGGCACTCACCATTCCCCCACAGCTTAGGCATCAAACCAAACATACTTTCAACCGACAGCTTAGTCTCCTGGAGAAAGAGCACATCAGGCGATTGACTTCTAACCAAATCACGAACAGCTTTTTGTCGAGGGCCACTGTTCAAGCCCCTTACATTCCAAGATAAGACAATCATTTCAAGGGGCTCGAAAAGAGAGAATCCAAGGTCTTAACCGACCCTGACTCCACCAAGTTCTCCCCTATCATTCTGATCTTTTCCACATCCTTCTTCCTGCCAAGCTTAGAGACCTTTTCCGTCCCACCTTTTTTTAGATCCTTCTGAAGAATTCCCAAATGAGAAGACACCCTATTACTCTTACCTAACTCCGAGCCCGAACCCCGAGAGTGGTGGGCCGAAGCGTCTTTGCTTTTTTCTGGAGCAACAACACAACATGGTTCCTCCGGAGTCCTCAACTGATGGTTTGAATCCAAAATCCCATTCTCCTCAACTTGTGGAGCACAAAGAACCTCTGAACAGAGCCCTTCAAGCCCTAGATCTTTCCCATCCTGCACTACATTTGGTAAACCCTTATGCACCTCCTGCTGAGAAACTTGCACTATCTGAACAGGAGACCCCTGCTGTTCAACTTCCATAGTCCCTTGATCCAAGTCCACCAAACCCGGATTCACTTCCTGCTGACTAAAATCATCCAATACCTCGAATCTATTAAAAGTGTCCTCATCTTTCCTTTCTTTGAGAGTCCTCTTCTGCCCCTTATATCTATTCTGATTCCTGACCGGAATAAAACCGCCCTCCCCGGCACCACCTTCCAGAATAGGACCCTTACCCTTATCCAACCCAGAAGGATTCTTAGGAGGCTGTGAAGCATTAGTCTCCAAAGGCTTGGCCCTTGGAAATCTACGCAGTAAGTGGCCATACTCATGACACAACCGACATCTAAAGGGTAAGGTCTCATAATCAAGTTGTTGAATCCATGAGTGAGAGCCTGCACTCACTTCAAGAGAATCTGGCAAAGGTTTACTTAAATCAATTTCCACACATAATTGAGAAAATGTCATTACCTTTTTGAACTGCGTCTGCTGCGACGAACCAATGGGTTTACCAAGCATTGAGGCGAGAAGATGCAGAACATCTTCACGCCAGCACTCGACTGGTAGCCTTGGCAATCTAACCCAGACTGGAACTCGACTAGGAATCTCCTCGGCCGGATTGAAACCCGCATGCCATGGCTTGATAAACAAGCCCACCTGATTGTAAAAATAAGGGCCTCCTTCAAAAACCTTGATCCTATCTGCCATGCAGTCAAACGTGACCATGAAATAGTTGTTGGCTAGGAGCCGAATCTCCATCTCACCAACTGGCATCCAAGTCCTCCTGGCCCAGGTCTCCAAATATTGCAATGAAATTTTTAAACCCAAAAATTTGTAGTACAGCGAATGTCATGAGTAGTATTCAATATCTTCAGCGAGCATCTCCATTGGGATCACCACATTTGGCCTCTCTTTACATCTTTCAAGGCAACCGTTAATCTTGGGCACACGAAACCCTCCTGACGAAACTGCCTCATTCTTCTCCAAATTCTGAGAAAATAAAATATTATCATGAAGACGAGACCCCGAAAGCAAGGGATTCGAGCCCAGAGCAGACCTGAAATCCATCTTAGGTCCCTCCCCCGAAGGCTCCCCAAGCTCCATTGAGGAAAGGATGAGGCACCACCCAAACCCACACCCCTCAGCCGAAAGCCCACCACTAGCCCCAGGCAGAAAACCCCACACCTAACCAGCTTCAACACCCGGACAAAACACCACACTCCACAGCAGTCCCCCCCTTCCACCAAGCAGAAACCGCCACCCCTCCCAGGCTCACCCAGACTAGAGGGAGATAGCCCCCAAGCCCCAGCCACGACCCTTGGCCGCACACACCGATCACCAAGGAAAATGAAGGGAGGTCAGCCGGGGAAAAAAGAGCCCCCCAGCCACCGCACGCCCCCCAAACTCACCCACAACAAAGCTCAGAAGATTCGCCCCCCAGCACGCAGACACAAGCCCCCCCTCACCGCGCAGAAATAGAAAAACCAGAGAGGAGCTAGGGCGCGGATGCCCTAGCTCTGCGAACAGCGACGCTGACCATCATTCTTCTCACCTCCATTCACCAATAAAGTAATCACTTTTGAAAGCACAAACATATGACAATATTAACTCAGTCTATTAGACAACTTATAAAAATATGATTTGAGTGAGATATCTTGCATTTGCCAAAATATAGCTCAGATTTGATCTCACTATTACTCTGATTAATGCATTCATGAGTTGAATGTAATCATTCATAAATAGAATTAAGAACAGTAATAATCCCAATAGTGAATTGAAACAACAGCAACACAGAAAAGCAATGAGCACATAGAAGAACAAAGAGACAAAAGATTTGCTAAGTGGAAAACCCTCCTGGGGTAAAAAAACCACTCCTAAACTGCCATACTGGCTTAATCTTTTTAATCAACTGTTCACAATGCCTTATAGGATAATTTCTGAGCACCAACTCAAGGAGCACCAACCCCTCATTTAGAGACACCAATCTCAAGGAGCACCAACCCCTTACTTAGATTTTAGAATTACAATAATAATATTAGAGGATCACTCTGTTTTCAAGTAAGCTCAATAAACTCAACACTCTTATCTCCTTAATACCCTAAGAATCCAACTCTTGTATTATAGAGTTTTCCAATACATCTCTTCATACGGCCAAAATAACTATCTCTCATAATTACTAGCTAAATATAGACAGACACTGAGAGGGGGGGGTGAATCAGTGTCTGAACCTTTTCAACTTCGACCAAGATTTTTCATTATGATTTCCTTTTCTTTCAACAATAGAGTAGAGTAATCACTTTTGAAAGCACAAAGATATGACAACATTAACTCAGTCTATTAGACAACTTATGAAAATATGATTTGAGTGAGATTTCTTGCATTTTCCAAAACATAGCTCAGATTTGATCTCAATATTACTCTGATTAATGAATTCATTAGTTGAATGTAATCATTCATAAAAAAAATTGAGAACAATAATAATCCCAACAATGAACTGAAACAACAACACAGAAAAGCAGTGAGCACACAGAAGAACAAAGAGACAAGATTTGTCGAGTGGAAAACCCTCCTGGGGTAGAAAAACCACTCCTAAATTTCCATACTGGCTTAATCTTTTTAATCAACTATTCACAATGCCTTATAGGCTAATTTCTGAGCACCAACTCAAGGAGCACCAACCCCTCATTTTGAAACACCAATTTCAAGGAGCACCAACCCCTTGTTTAGAGATATCTATCTCAAGGAGCACCAGCCCCTCAAATTATTTTCAGAACAATAGTAATATTAGAGGATCTCTCTATTTTCTAGTAAGCTCAAGAAACTCAACACTCTTATCTCCCTAATACCCTAAGAATCCAACTCTTGTATTACAGATTTTTGCAATACATCTCTTAATACGGCCAAAATAACTATCTCTCAGAATTACTGGCCAGCAACACCTCCACTGTTTTCAACACTGGTTTTTATATACATTTCAAGTATGTCGGTTATGAAGAAATCTTCAAAAGGCATTTTTCACAAGATACTAAGACTTTCTTGCTAATTTTTGAATATGAAGCTAAATAATGACAGTCTGTAGATGATGGTAAAAATCAGAGTAACGCCTATCCAGAGAGCTTTAATTTCTGCACTGAATCAAGAGATTTCAAATTGTAACTGAAAGATTTTCATCAAAACCACGACAGCCCACTAACAAAAAATCATAACCTCTCAATTCTCAAAGAATATTTTGCTAGAGATTCGATGCCAACCAAAGATGTCGGCATGCAACTATACTTAGAAAAATCCATGTCGATCACAGTGTATGAGTCTTCGTTAATCACTTGCTGAGACAACTGTCGCCACATGTTCTTTGTGATTCACTATGATCTTATGTGATCTGCGTTTCCTTTTCCTTATTTTTCTTTCGTTGTGACCCAGTGAAGTTGGGAAGACCTCTCGCATACCACATTAAGTTTCACCAAAATCCCTTTTGCCTCTTATGTGTCGCTATGACATTCTGCTGTCAAGGAGACGTTTCGTAGATGATGCTTTGTTTTACCAAAGGTTATCCTTTCATCCCATGTCGCTGAGACACTTCAATACCTATGCCGAAAGTCTTTGTCATTTCCAAGTCGCCAAGACAATACATAGTCGAGGAGACACTATATAGATTGCTCTATGTTTCACCGATAATCCCATTCATCTCGTGTATCGTTGTAATTTCAAACAATCGGGGAGACATCTTGTAGATCATTTTAGTCATACCAAAACACCCCAAATTCACACCTATTCATCGAGACAAGTCAGATCCTATGCCGACAAAGACCTTTTGTGTTCCATCGGCGAGACCGGAGGTCACTCGCCGAGACCTCACACCGAAAACCCTAACTCTTATTGAGATGTCCTAACTCTTATTGAGATGTATACCTTTATGTTGTCAGTCGGTATAAGAATTCAAACTCGCCAAGACCTTTCTTCGAGCACATGAGTCATACCGAAATGTTCCTTTTTTTTATGCATCGCCGAGACATATCAATGTTGGGGAGACCTCTTGGAGAGCACACTATGTCATACCAAAAATCTTTATCCACTCTGAGTCGCTGAGACAATACCAACCTCTCGCTGAAAGCCCCTCATAAGACTTAGTCAGCAAGACCTGACAGGTTTGCTATGACATTACTCTGAAGCTACAAGAGTCTCAGTGAAATAACCCTTTGCACAAGTCGGTGAGACACTATGGAGTCATTATAACATTTCACCGAAGCAGTAACCTTATGCCGATAAGACATTCAGTGCATCAGTCGGTGAGACAAAAAATCTTCGGTGAGACTATATACCAAATACATTATGTTTGGCCGAAGCGAAACCCCAGATGTGATGTCGGCGAGACAAAACCACTTCGCCAAGACCTATTCTGATACCGCCCAGCACTGTCGATGAACCTCCATATGCACTAGTTGGGGTGACATTTCAAGTTTGATGAGACAATACCCCAATAACAAAACTCATGTTGATAAGTTCATCCTTGGTCGCTGAAACCACGTGAATGTCTCGCCAAAAGACGTCCACATGCATATGGTCAGTGAGACATAAGAATTTCGCTGTGACCCTAGACCGACGCCTTAAACTCTTGCTAATGTGTTTCCATTTAATCTCCAATCGGTGTGACATACCAATTTCACTGTGACCACATACTGACGGTGTAACACTTGCCGAAAGCTGCCTGAATGAAAAGATCCAATCGTTATGACATCAGAAACATCTTTCCGAAAGGAAACATAGACGTTTATTAGAAAAATGGATCAGGGAAACCCTAGCATTCTCATGCCGATATGTTCTTTTTCTGTCACCGAAATAATGTACAAATAAGATAACCAGAGACTGCATGAAGCTCAAACTGATCAATACCATAAGATATTAAAATTCTGAATGTAAGCTATCCACTGAATGCCAAGACAAGTAAACCATATAGACAAAATTTTACCAAGATAAAGCATGAGAAACCAATCTAAAACTGTCAACAAGTAGAATCAACTGAAAGGGATTTTGTCATCAAGGACAAACCATATGATCACAATTGAGAATGAACAAACTCCCCCTTTGTCTTTGATGGAAAAACACAAATGACTCTCCCCCTTTTTGCCTCAATGACAAAGGATAGAAGAGAAGAATGTGCAATGCCAGGAGCCAACCAACTACCATAAGATCCAGCTGCAAATGGAGCAATAGTGCAGCAGACATATTTGCAAAAGAGCAATAAGATTGTAACATCAATATCTCCTTTTCAAGAATCTCGGTCCATATCATCAATGCCAAAGCAACGGTACCAAAATATTATAATGTAACAAACCAAATTGATACCTAAAGATTGAAGACCTGTTACATAACCCCTTCTTTGTCATGTTCGATCAAGGCACATTCAAGATCACCTACTCCATATTTAATTTGATTAACTTCAATCTAGAAATACCAGAATTTGAGCACAAACAACCAACCTCTTATTAGCACAAGTAACCTCAGTCACTATCCATGACAATACACATCAAAGACCAATGATACTAGTTATTCTTCTTCAAACGACACACATCATTTTACTCTTTTCATACACAGAATATAACTTGAAAGCATGTATATTGCATAATTCACCATCAATATGTTCTTGTACACCCAACCTCAGTCCATATGAGAACTTCTATTACCACACCAAGAACAATGAAAAATACCAAAGATAATTAATCTCAGCCCTCACACAACACCGAATAATATCATCACAGAAATAACTCATAACATCAAACATGTTTTTCAATCATTGTTCTCCAAAGATAAATACATCGACATCACTTCAGAACAAAGGTTTTCTTATTTTTAATATATTGAGGAACTCATCTATATGTCTCCACATCACTCAAAGATGCCATAAGGACATACCATTATTTCCAAAAACCCAAGCATCCAAAGAGTTCATTTAAAAACAAAGTGCACTGTCATTTCAAAAACTTCTGAAAACTGTCAACCACTAGACCAAGCAGAAACATTCCTTAATGCAGAGATTCATTCATTACCTTTCAAATCGGATGATTACCTTTGTCAGTAATAACAAAAGGTTAAGGAATTTAAACCATAAAGCTTTAGCTCCTATCAATGATTGTCAATATTAGAGTCACACACTCGAACAAGTAGACATGACTCACTGTCATATAACTCCTCAAACAAATATTACTTTTGATCCATGACAATTCTGCTGTTATGTTACAATCAAAAATAAGTTGTCTCTAATAACACAGACCATACAAATTCATCACCAAACAAACTTTCCACCATAAGCAAATGCAAGATGTCATACCTCATTCTAGATTCCATAGGGGTAAAATATATTACCATAATAGACTCCCCCTGAGTCTTTGCTTCTTCTCAAGACCTGGAAGGCAAAACTTGTGCAAGGAGTGCACAAGGAGTTTTCTCAGAAGCATCTTTATTGCTCTTCTTGTCATCTTGAATGCTCTTTCTTCTCCACTCCAATGAAGAATTTTTCACTTGTTTGCTTAAAGTACCTGTCTTTCTATTGAATCTGCATTGTTGTACTTTATGTCCAATGTTATTACATCTAAAACAAATGACTTTGTGATTGATCTAAGAAATAGAAGACTTCCTATAGACATTTCCAGCATTGTTCCCTACATTATTATCACTTGTATTTATTCTACAGTCTCTTCTCAAGTGACCAAAATTGTTATAGTTGTAACACACCACATCCTCATTTCTAGGGACATTAGAATGATTCTTATTTGACCATCTTATGCAATCAATTGCCTTATGACCATAGTCATTACAAACACAACAATATCCTTGGAAAGAATGATTATACCTGAATGAATGATCATGCCAAGGATGTCAAGATCTGAAGACATTTTTCCTTTCTCTATGAATACCTTTAGATTGTCTTCTAGTGTCAATGTTATCCTTTGGTGCAGCAATACTGTAACCAAGATCAACCTTCATTCTTGGTGTTTGCTAGGCTGTAAAAATCTTTCCATTTGAACTAGTAAACACTGTTTCAAGTTTAGATTTGTCTGCAGAGCTTTGTCCAACCTCATATCCCACTCTTGTAGGATCTTTAGAATGCTTTTGCCTGCCCAACATCTCATTCAATATATTAGTACTATGATCAAATTTCTAAATTTTACCAGATTGTGCATTGATACTTTCAAGCTCTTTTCTTAAAGCAACTACTTCTTCTTCAAGTTTTAGACAATCAATCTTTTTAATCTCCAAATCAGAACTCACAATGTCTGCAATCCTCTTATATTCTTCAATTTCAATTTTTTGACTTATAATCATATTGTCCTTAAGAGTTAGTTCTTTTAACAAGGAATCATTATCTGAATATTTCTTTAAAGAATCGATCTCATTTTCTAGTTTATTACACAATTCATCCTTGTCTTTTAACTTGACTTCTAGACTCTCTTTTTGCTGAAGTTGTCTTGTTAAAAATTGGTTTTTCTAAGCTGCTTAATAGTATCTAAGGCACATAGGAGTTCACCTTCCAAATCAACCTCACATTCTGGTTCATCATATTCCAGTTCAGAGTTAACTTCATCCAAAGATTGATCTACTTTTACACAAGTTTCTTGATCATTTAAATATTCATTGATGATCTCCTTGTACTTCTTTTCATAACTATGAAGGTTTACACCTTCACTCTTAGATGTTTCACAACTTATTTTAGTATCCAAAGATATCTCCTCTTGTAACTCACTATTCTGATTCATTTCAGTTAACTTGTCCCAGACTTCCTTAGCACTGTTGTAATGAATGACTTTTGTAATGAGTTTATTTGGCAAGTTATTCAAAATAGCATTTATAGCTCTAGTATTGAATTCAAGTGCTTTCTTCTCTTCAAGAGTGGAAGGAGATGTTGCAGATGTAGTACAACCCTTTTCAACTGCTGCCCACACTTCAGATCCTAAAGAAAGTAAGTATGTTTCCATCCTATTTTTCCATATAATGAAGTTTGTTCCTTCGAATTGAGGAGTTCCAGATCTAGGATACTCTACCATTTCAGAGCTACTATTTATGAACTCTTCCTTGTTATTCCTTATACTAGATTCAGGCTGAACATGATGAATAGCATTTTGCTGAGAACATATTTTTCCCTTATTCCTTTTGTTCTTTCCCATATTAACCAATGTACTCCAAGAAACTAGGAACAATCCTAGGTGGTTTAGACCTATCAGAGGACCCTACGCTCTGATACCAATTGTTGGAGTTATGGAAAGACACTGAGAAGGGGGGTGAATCAGTGTCTGAAATTTTTCAACTTCAACCAAGATTTTTCATTCTGATTTCCTTTTCTTTAAACAATAGAGTAGAGTAATCACTTTTGAAAGCACAAAGATATGGCAACATTAACTCAGTCTATTAGACAACTTATGAATATATGATTTGAGTGAGATATCTTGCATTTTCCAAACCATAGCTCAGATTTGATCTCAATATTACTCTGATTAATGCATTCATGAGTTCAATGTAATCAGTCATAATCAGAATTGAGAACAGTAATAATCCCAATAGTGAACTGAAACAACAACACAGAAAAGCAGCGAGCACACAGAAGAACAAAGAGACAAAATATTTGCCGAGTGGAAAACCCTCCTGGGGTAGAAAAACCACTCCTAAACTACCATACTGGCTTAATCTTTTTAATCAACTATTCACAATGCCTTATAGGCTAATTTCTGAGCACCAACTCAAGCAACACCAACCCCTCATTTAGAGATATCTATCTCAAGGAGCACCAGCCCCTCAAATTATTTTCAGAACAATAGTAATATCAGAGGATCTCTCTGTTTTCTAGTAAGCTCAAGAAACTCAACACTCTTATCTCCCTAATACCCTAAGAATCCAACTCTTGTAGTATAGATTTTTCCAATACATCTCTTAATACGGCCAAAATAACTATCTCTCAGAATTACTGGCCAGCAGCACCTCCACTGTTTTCATCACTAGTTTTTATATACATTTCAAGTATGTCGGTTATGAAGAAATCTTCAAAAAGTGTTTGTCACAAGATACTAAGACTCTCTTGCTAATTTTTGAATATGAAGCTGAATAATGACAGTTTGTAGATGATGGTAAAAATCAGAGTAACGCCTATCCAGAGAGCTTTAATTTATGCGCTGAATCAAGAGATTTCAAATTGTAACTGAAAGATTTTCATCAAAACCACGACAACCAACTAACAAAAAAATCATAACCTCTCAATTCTTAGAGAATATTTTGCCAGAGATTCAATGCCAACCAAAGATGTCGGCATGCAACTATACTTAGAAAAATCCATGTTGATCACAGTGTATGAGTCTTCGTTAATCATTTGCTGAGACAACAGTCACCATGTGTTCTTTGTGATTCGCTATGATCTTATGCGAGCTGCATTTCCTTTTCCTTATTTTTCTTTTTTCATCACCCAGTGAAGTCGGGAAGACCTCTCGCATACCACATTAAGTTTCACCGAAAGCCCTTTTGCCTCTTATGTGTCGCTGTGACATTCTGCTGTCGAGGAGACATTTCATAGATGATGCTTTGTTTTACTAAAGGTTATCCTTTCATCCCATGTCGCTCAGACACTTCAATACCTATGCCAAAATTCTTTGTCATTTCCAAGTCGCCAAGACAATACATAGTCGGGGAGACACTATATAGATTGCTCTATGTTTCACCGATACTCCCATTCATCTCGTGTATCGTTGTAACTTCAAACAATTGGGGAGACATCTTGTAGATCGTTTGTCATACTGAAACACCCCGAATTCACACCTATTCACCGAGACAAGTCAGATCCTATGCCGACAAAGACCTTTTGTGTTCCATCGGTGAGACCAGAGGTCACTCGCCGAGACCTCACGCCGAAAACCCTAACTCTTACCGAGATGTATACCTTTATGTTGTCATTCGATATAAGAATTCAAACTTGCCAAGACCTTTCTTCAAGCACATGAGTCATACTGAAATGTTCCTTTTGTTTTATGCATCGCCGAGACATATCAATGTCGGGGAGACCTCTTGGAGAGCACACTATGTCATATCGAAAATCTTTATCCACTCTGAGTCGCTGAGACAATACCAACCTCTCGCTGAAATCCCCTCATAAGATTTAGTCGGCAAGACCTGACGGGTTCGCTATGACACTACTTCGAAGCTACAAGAGTCTCGGTGAAATAACCCTTTGCACAAGTCGGTGAGACACTATGGAGTCGTTATAACATTTCACCAAAGCAGTAACCTTATGCCGATAAGAAATTCAGTGCATCAGTCGGTGAGACAAAAAATCTTCGGTGAGACTATATACCAAATACATTATGTTTGGCCGAAGCGAAATCCTAGATGTGATGTCGGCGAGACAAAACCACTTCGTCGAGACCTATTCTGATACCACCTAGCACTGCCGATGAACCTCCATATGCACTAGTTGGGGTGACATTTCAAGTTCGATGAGACAATACCCTGATAACAAAACTCTTGTCGATAAGTTCATCCTTGGTCACCGAAACCACGTGAATGTCTCGCCGAAAGACGTCCACATGCATATGGTCGGTGAGACATAACAATTTCGCTGTGACCCTAGACCGACGCCTTAAACTCTTGCCAATGTGTTTCCATTTAATCTCTGATTGGTGTGACATACCAATTTTGTTGTGACCACATACCGATGGTGTAACACTTGCCGAAAGCTGCCTGAATGAAAAGATCCAATCATTATGACATCAAAAACGTCTTTTCGAAAGGCAACACAGACATTTATCAGAAAAATGGATCGGGGAAACCCTAGCATTCTCACGCCGATATGTTCTTTTTCTGTCACCGAAACAATGTACAAATAAGATAACCAGAGACTGCATGAAGCTCAAACTGATCAATACCATAAGATATTAAAATTCTGAATGTAAGTTGTCCACTGAATGCCAAGACAAGGAAACCATATAGACAAAACTATACCAAGATAAAGCATGAGAAACCAATCTGAAACTATCAACAAGTAGAATCAACTGAAAGGGATTTTGTCATCAAGGACAAACAATATGATCACAACTGAGAACCTACAATTGATAGGTAAACTAAATTTCTGGCTAAGCACAAGTATCAAGGCCCATGTCCTTCCTTCACCAAGATAACTTATATATGGTCATTGGCTTCATAAGTGAATTTATAATATTATCTAGAGTGACAAACTTTTCTAACAAGAACTTATCATTTTTTACCATTTCTCCCACAAAGTGATATTATACATCAACATGCTTAGTGTAGGCATGATACATAATATTTTTGGCCCAAAAATAACATTTTAATTGTCACATCTGATTTTAACAATCTTGTAATTAAAATCAACATGAATATCGAGTCTTTGTAACCAAATTACCTTTTTAGAGGCATCTATAGTAGCCATATACTCTACTTTTATGGTGGAAAAAGTAAATATGGTTTGATTTTTACTCATCTAATTTAGTGAACCTCTGAATAGAAAGAAAACACATCCATTAGTGGACCTTATATTATTACAGTCACCCACCTAATTTGTATCAACAAATCCCTATATTTCCATGTAAATATTGAAATAACCTTAAGTAATGAAATTATAATGCAGTCTTCTAGGGTTAGACATAAACCTAGTAAAAAAATTCAATACTTGTAGAATATTTGGTCCAATGGAAACTATTGCATGTATCAAACTACCAACAACAATAGAATAAGGCATGTAAGATATTCCATAAAAATTATTATCAAATTTAGTACACATGTATAAAATAAGATTAGTACCAATTAGAAATGGAATAATCACTAGCTTACGATAATGCATTTTGAACTGTTAGAAAATGGTATCCACATACTTACTCTGACAACCAAATATTTTTATGTACGTGATCCATGTTGAACTCCATCCCAAGAATATATTTTGTAGCACCTAAGTCCTTCATGTTGAATGTGCTAGAAAGCTAAGTTTTGATCTCCTTGACCATTAGCCTATTGTTACCAATAAATTGACATATCATCCTCGTACAAGACAATGACTACTATCTAATTGAATTAATAATCTTAATATAAACACAAAGATATTCCCCACATGCAACCAAACCCAATTTCAATTCAAAGGCATCAAACTTATGGTACCCCATTTTGGGTGATTGTTTTAGACAATAAAATAATTGTTTCAACTTATAAACCAATTGTTTGTTCCCTTTCACAACAAAACTATCAATATGTTGCATATAAATATCCTCCATAAGATCCCCATACAAGAAAATAGTTTTAACATCCATTTTCTCAATCTTAAAATCACAAGCTATAAAAATGAATAAAAGGAATCCAACTGTAGATAACTTAGCAATAGGAGAGAAAATTTCACCAAAATAAACTCCCTATCTTTGGGAGTATCCTAGACACCAATCTAGACTTGTACCAATCTCACCAATCATCTACAATAAATTTATTTTTGTACACCCACTTGCAAATAATGGAATTTCATTCTTAGGGAAAGCTAACAAGATCCTAGGGATCACAATTGTTGAAGGTCATCATCTCCTCATACATGACCTATATCCAAGACTCATTGTCCTCTAAAAAGAGATCCTCCTTGAAAGATCTTGGTTTATCATTAGTATTCAACAAAATAAATACATGACAAAAATCTAGTTGGCTATACGTGTCAATTGGGCCTTGTTGTCATGTCGACCTCCTCAAGGTAAAAGTAATATATCTACCTAGTCTTCTATGTGATCATCATATACATCATCATCTTAAGTTTTTGAACCCACTTCTTTTTATCCATCTTTTGACCCATCTATTCTTTGACATGTGCATCTTCCTAATTTTCTATTTTTATTTAGAAGTGTAATATTTTTGTTCTTTATGTTTCCTTTGGTTGTTATTAACTTGAATATTCTCTAAACTCCATAAAAGTCAAATCTCTATTTTTTTAATTCTTTTCCTTTCATTGTTATTAACTTGAATATTATAACGTTTAACATTCTCACCATAAGCCATGTAGATGTATTTTTGAGCTTTTGAATATAATTAAGATAACTTTTCTTGAGGCACATGAACATAAGCCTCAAAACCAAATTTCCTTATATGTGAAACTAAAGGATTTTTAGCTATCTATATTTCATAAGGATTTTTATCAGTATTAGTTGAATAAGGATAATAGTTAGTTAAATAACAAGAAATACTTAAAGCCTTCACCCAAAAGCACCAAACTATTTTTTTACCACTTAGCATACTTTTAACTCTTTCCATTAAGATTTGGTTCATCCTTTCTACTACATCATTGTTTGGGGAGTATAAGGTGTGTCTTTTGTCCAATAGTACTTGCATACTTACAAAATTCATCAATTTTTTTGGAACGATATTTCTCACCATTTTCAAATCTCAACACCCTTATCCTATAATATATTTTCTTTTCAACTAAGGCTTTAACTTCCTTAAACTTGATAAAAACTTCACATTTTGAATATATAATAGAAATCTAGGTTTACCTAGAGACATAATCAATTAATGTTGTTGGGAATAGGATGCCATTAAATTGCAATCCTAAACATATTTCATGTATCTCCTAAGTCCTTGGAAATTATTCCCCAACACTAGGATTAGAAAGTGATTAAATTCAAATGAAATGAACATGTAAGTTGAAATTTGTAATTATTCCTAAATGATAGCAATATGTGAGGGCGTCCAAGAAGAGTTCCTAAATAATAAGAGCACATGGGGCACCCACATGGAAGTTGGAACCCACCTTGCTTAAGTTAACTATTTGGAGAATAGATAACACTTTAGTAATGCATGTAAAGATCCTAAAAGTTAGGGATTGATATTTACATGAGTGGAGTTCAATTCAGTTTAGTTCAGTTATCTTCAGTTGCATGTATTTAGTTTTAGTTGAATGCTAGTTGAATTCATTTGACTTGAGTTGCATGACTAATGACTACAATTTCATGATAGATAACAAGTGGAAACATTCAGTTAAGTGGGGATGATCAATCATGGATATTATTTGCATGAATTTATGAAGAGATATGTTTTTTTTTAATAGAGATTGACTTGGACCCACCTTGGGCACCCAAGTTGGTATCTTTGAGTTAACACCTTTTGCATGAGAATATATTTACAAGGCTGAGTTATGTGGGCCCACTCTTGGGTGCCAACTTTGAGGAGAAGCTTGGAAGATATTTTCTTGACCAACGATCAATTAGAAGTTCAGTTTGGGGCACCTAAATTGAGGAGGCTTTGGTTTTGACTTCATGTTACATGATGGAACTCTACTTGCACAAAATAGGCGTAGGTTTTTGAGAGGAGCTTTGTGCTCTTGTAATTGAAAACTCTTTGGAGTTTACAATGCTCATTATTGTCTATTAATTGCAACAAGTTGAAGAGTTTTTTATTAGAGTTTATTGCAGGTTGTGAAGAAGAATTGTTGAAGGAAAAAGAAGCATATCAAGCAAAGGATTGATATAGTGTTATTGTAATATTATTCTAAGGTTAAATAATACAAGCACTATTGATTCTAGTGGTGGAGTTTTTTCCCAAAAGAGTTTCTCCACGTATATGTTGTGTCACTTCTATCTTCTTCTCTCATTCTTCTACAATCTTCTGTCTCTTTCTACAATTGGTAAAATTGATCTAAACAGATAATCATGCACAAAGAATTTGTAACAAAGAAAACTTAATTAGATCTACAATCTCATAGTTTTACAAGTTTTAAGCTACTTAATTAAATCCATTTTCAACATTTGGTATCAGATCTAACGGTTGGGTAGAGTTTGGGACTCCTTTCTCTTAAAATTTTGAAGGTTTTCTGGTTGTAGTGGGAACTTTTACTATTGTGTTATTGCTGATTTGTAAAATAAGTGTGTACAATGAGTTCTACTTCTCACTTAGCTATTGAAAGATTCAATGGATCTAGTTATGAGATGTGGAAACTAAAAATGGAGGATCTCTTTGAAGAGAGAGATCAGTGGTTAGCTATTTAGAATGAGACAAAGTCACCTACAATGATGTCAAATGAGGATTGGGCTAAGATTGATAAGAAGGCAAGAGGGACCATAAGATTATGTCTTGCTAATGTTGTTCTCTTGAATGTTTTAGATGAAACTACCACATATAAACTGTGGAAGAGGATAGGTGATATCTATCAAACCAAAAGTCTTACTAATAAGTTGTATCTAGAAAGATAGTTGTATTCTATAAAGATGAAAGATCGTGATTCTATTGCACATTATTTAAATGCATTTAATTTGATTCTAAGTCAGTTAGCATTTGTAGATGTAAAGCTAGAAGATGAAGATAAATGCATTTTGTTACTTTTCTCTTTACTAGAATCTTGGGAAAATCTAATTGTTGCTATCAATGGCAGTGGTGCAGATCCTAAGATGGACAATATAATTCCTACTCTCCTATTAGAAGAGATGAGGAGGAAGTCTAAAATAGGATCCCAAGATGCCTTGTTTCTAAGAGGTAGGCCTAAGGAAAGGGAACCTAAGGTATACAAGAAAGGAAAGGTTAAATACAAAGGACGGTCTAAAACCCTTGGTAAGAGTAAGGTAAAGTGTTGGAATTATGGGAAACCTGCACATGTAAAGAAGGATTTTAAGAACAAGAAAAAGAGTTATGATGCTTCTACAGAGAAATCCTCAAATGACAGTAAGGATGCATTGGTCATTTCATCTAATACTATTTGTGATAACTCTTGGCTTATTGATTTAGGTTGCTCCTATCATATGACTCCTAGCAAGGAGTGGTTCACTAAGTATACTGCATATGATGGAGGGAATGTCTTCTTTGGAGATAATAGCACAACAAAGGTTGTGGGCAAAGGAGAGGTAAATTTGTGTTTCAGTGATGGTAGCGTTAAGACCCTTAATGATGTTTTACATATTCTAGGACTTGCTAGGAATCTACTTTATGTATCTACGTTCAATGGTTTTGGAATGCATGTGACATTTGAAAAAGGTGGTTGCAGATTGGTGAAAGGGAATGTGGTGGTTGCTAAAGGATCTCAGATTGGGACTTTGTTTAAGCCTAATACCTCCAATTTGAATAAATCAGCCAATGTTTCTAAACTTAAAAAATACATGTATGTTGCAGCACCATAGATTGGGCCATATTGGTGAAAAAGGTCGTAAGACCATTCTTAATAAGAAATTGGTTGACGATATTCTTGATTATAATATTGGAAAAAATGATTTTTGTGAGCATTGTCTATTTGGAAAACAATCTAGATCTTCATTTCCTAATGGAACAAATAAAGCTAAAAGATTATTAGATATTATTCATTCAGATGTAATGGGCCCTGTGGATATTGACTCTATTAGAAAATCTAGACATTATATCACATTTATTGATGATGTCTCAAGATACACTTGGATTTATATTTTATGCATAACAATATAATGTGTTTAATAAGTTTAAAGAATTTAAGGCTTTAGTTGAGAAATAATCAGATCATAAGATAAAAGTGTTGAGATCAAATAATGGTGGTGAATATTGTTCTAAGGAATTTGATGATTATTGTAAGCATGCAGGAATTGTGAGACAAAAAACTACTCCATATACACCTCAACAAAATGGAGTAGCAAAAAGGATGAACCGAACCTTAATGGAAAGAGCTAGGAGTATGTTAAGTAGTGCTAAGCTAGATTGGTGCCTTTCGGCCAAGATTGTAAGTACTTCTTTTTATTTAATCAATAGATCTCCTAGTTCATCTATTGAAGATAAAACTCCTTATGAAATGTGGTTAGGTAGGAAACCTAGTGGTGCACATTTAAGAATCTTTGGCTATGAGGCTTTTGTTCATGTGTCTAACAAAAAGAAATCTAAGTTGGATCTAAAAGCACAAAAATGCATATTCGTAGCTTATGGTGAAAATGTAAAAGGTTACAAGCTTTCAAATCCTCTAACCAGAAAAATTACTTTATCTAGAGATGTGATTTTTCAAAGAATTTAGAGCTTATTCAGGAGAGGAACAACCAAAGGAGAAGGATACTTCTCAAATAGTGCATTTTGAGATAAATATTGAGAAGCATGAAGATGAACATGTTGAAGAACAATTGGATGAATTGGATGAGGAGAGTTCACAAAGTTCTTCTAAGATATATGCTCATGATGAGCATATTGAGGAACAAGAAGAACCCCCTTTGAGAAGATCCACAAGACAATGAAAATCCCATTGGCAGGTATAGCCCACCCAATTTTTGTTGTATATTTTCTTTGATGAGTACTAATGATGAACCTAGGTCTTACAGGGAAGCTTTCTCTTCAAATGAGAACAAGCTTTGGTCACAACCTATGCATGAGGAAATGGTTTCCTTGGATACTTGTGACACATGGGATCTTGAGAGTTTTCCCAAAGGAAGAAACGCCATTGGTTGTAAATGGATCTTTAAAAATAAAATTGGAGCATATGGTAATCTTGAAAGGTACAAGGCTAGATTAGTAGCCAAGGGCTACTCCTAGAGATAGGGAGTTGACTTTAATGAAATATTCTCTCCTGTTGCTAAATTAACTTCTATTAGATTCTTTTTATCTATTGTTGTTGCTTGTGATTTTGAGATAGAGCAAATGGATGTAAAAACAACTTTTTTTGCATGGGGATCTCGATGAGGAGATTTATATGAGGAAACCTAATGGTTTTGTTGTAAAAGGAAAAGAAGAATTGGTTTTCAAGTTAAAGAGATCTTTATATGGATTGAAAGAGTCACCAAGAATGTGGTACCAGAAGTTTGATGCTTTTTCTTTGAAAATTGGTTATGTTACGAGTAAGGAAGATCACCATGTTTACATAAAATGTATTGATGATTAACTTTTCATTATTATCTTGTATGTTGATAACATGTTTATTGGTAAGAACAAGCTAATGATCAAAGAATTGAAAGCACAACTCTCTAGCACATTTGAGATGAAAGATCTAGGGGCTAAAAAATATATCCTTGGTATGGAGATCAATAGAGATAGAGATCATTGGACATACAGGGTTTTGTTGATTTAGATTGGGTAGGAGACCTAGACAGTCGGAGGTCAACAAGTGGCTATGTGTTTACTTTGTTTGGAGCTGTGGTTAGTTGGATGAGTAAGAGGCATCCCATGGTTGCTTTTTCCACCACAGAAGCAGAGTACATGGCTACTACATATGCCTCTAAAGAGGCAGTTTGGTTATAGAGACTTAGAAAAGGTATTGGTTTTAATTGAAAGCAAATTAAACTTGAATGTGATAGTCAGAGTGCTATTTTTTTAGCCAAAAATCCTATGTATCATGCCCGTACTAAGCATGTTGATGTTCAGTATCACTTTGTGTGAGAAATGGTTGAGAGTGGGAAGGTATTGATTGAGAAAGTTGACACTTTAATCAATGCCACAAATTATCTTATGAAACCAATTCCTACATATAAGTTCTCTTGGTGCAGGAAGGCCATTGGACTTGAGTCTTGTAATTGATTTATAATAATGATTCCTTATTTAGAATAATTGCAATGTATAATGTCAAGTGGGAGAATGTTGGGAATAGGATGCCATTTAATTGCAATCCTAAACATATTTCATGTATCTCATAATTCCTTAGAAAGTGTTCCCCAACACTAGGATTAGAAAGAGATTGAATTCAAATGAAATGAACATGTAAATTGACATTTGTAATTATTCCTAAATGATAGGAACATATGAGGGTGCCCAAGAAGAGTTCCTAAATAATAGGAGCATATGGGGCACCCACATGGAAGCTAGAACCCAACTTGCTTAAGTTAATTGTTTGGAGAATAGATAACACTTCAGCAATGCATGTAAAGATCCTACAAGTTAGGGATTGATACTTACATGAGTGGAGTTTAGTTCAATTCAGTTTAGTTCAGTTATGGTTCAATTATCTTATGTTGCATGTAGTTAGTTTTAGTTGAATGCTAGTTGACTTTAGTTGACTTGAGTTGCATGACTAATGACTTCAGTTGCATGACAAATAATAGGTGGACACATTCAGTTAAGTGGGGATGATCAATCATGCATATTGTTTGCATGAATTGTTGAAGAGATATGTTTTTATTAACAAAGATTGACTTGGACCCACCTTGGGAGTCCAAGTTGGCATCTTTGAGTTAACACCTTTTGCATGAGAAGATATTTACAAGGCTGAGTTATGAGGGTCCATTCTTGGGTGCAAAATTTGAGGAGAAGCTTGGAAGATATTTTCTTGACCAACGATCAGTTAGGAGTTCAGTTTGGGGTGCCTAAATTGAGGAGGCTTTGGTTTTGACTTCACGTTACATGATGGAACTCTACTTGCACAAAATAGGCATAGGTTTTTGAGAGGAGCTTTGTGCTATTGTAATTAAAAACTCATTGGAGTTTACAATGCTCATTATTGTCTATTAATTGCAACAAGTTGAAGAGAGTTTGATCAGAGTTTATTGTAGGTTGTGAAGAAGAATTGTTGAAGGCAAAAAAAGCATATCAAGCAAAGGATTGATATAGTGTTATTGTAATTTTATTCTAAGGTTAAATAATACATGCAATATTGGTTTTGGTGGTGGAGTTTTTTCCCAAAATGGTTTCTCCATGTATATGTTGTGTCACTTCTATATTCTTATCTCATTCTTCTACAATCTTCTGTCTCTTTCTACAAATGGTAAAATTGATCTAAATAGATAATCATACACAAAGAATTTGTAACAAATAAAACTTAATTAGATCCACAATCTCATAGTTTTACAAGTTTTAAGCTACATAATTACCTCCATTTTCAACAAATGTAATCTAATAATGTGATTTACTCATGGAATCAACATCTATTGGATCAAACACACCAAATTATTAATTTCTAATAGTCCTGTTATCAAATAGATTTGCACCCTGCTGAAACTGAAAGTTCAGCAATCTATTGACACATGGAAACATTCTTGAGTTGTGGGTAACTCATTGCAAGAACGAATCTCCAGAGTGAGTTGGTTCTCCGAAAGATGGATCCTATTCTAAGTATTTTATGAGAAAAGGGATAGAAGGATAGCTTGAAAATGAAATTTAACACTAACTGATGATTAGTTGTTATTTCTAAAAATTTAGATTTACCACTCACACCAATTCCTCTATTACAATAGCTCTCACAATCTCATTGGTACATGGTTTCATCAGTAATTTGCATGAAGATTCGAAGGCATTGAATACACCATACAACCTAAAAACATGAAATTTTGTGCAAGACTCATAAAAGCAAGAATATAAGGCTTCAAACTTGAAAACACAAAGACATCAAATTGTTGTTACAAGGTTGTGAGAAGAAATGAGAACTCTGCTACTTTATTAAAACTAAAAAAGTGTATCTGTCTGAACTGAGTACAAATGAGTTTACAAGCTCAAAATGCTAAGAGCAAGAAACTATAATTTGAACTGAAGAAGAAGGAAGAAAAACTAAGTTTCTTCAAAATATAATCTCTCTAAAACCCTAATCTGAACTCATAAAGAAAGCTTAAGGAAAAGATACCAAACTCTCTCAAAAGTCTACATAAAAGCAGAAAAAACTCTCTTTTTCCATGCTCACATTGAAAAGCTCCTAAAAATAGGCTAAATATGCTTTAAAAGCAAATAAAACACCTTATCTCTCCAAGAGGAAACTCAAATCCGACCCAAGGCAGAAATAAAAACAATCTGCTAAAAATAAAAAAAAGATAAAAATAATTTGCTTTATCTTTGCTTTACATAGTTGCAGATTTCATAATTTGACTAATTTTGCAATTAAAGATTGCTTGAAATATTTTGCAAAATATTACAACCTTATATCTCCATTACAATCTTGCTTTTCTCAAAAAATCATAAAAATATAAGACATATTATCCTCTCAATACTTTAATTGTTTCTTTAAAATCAATTAAAAACAAAAGCCAAGGCACAAATTAAAAAATGCCTTACTTTTTAATGTGATAAGGGTAACCTAAATCCGCCAGCATATATTGTTTAGACCTTAACATATTCTAAAGGCCAAGGCATTTAACACCATGCACATTGGAGACTTAGGAAATATTGTTGCAAAATATGGGGAATCGACCAGCACTATGTGTATTTGATTTGGACATTGATAATTCTTAAAAACTAAGGGAAAATCCCCAAGTCGACTTAGGGTAAAGCAAAACCCTAATGAACAAAATGCGAAGAATTCCCTATCTTTTTGCATCATTTTGCAAAGTGAACTTTTGAAGAAAATGGCTCTGCTGTGAGTGTCACCATGAGCTAGGGTTTGACAGTTCAAAGCTTATCATTCGAACCTCCTGGGGCTGAATCTTCCTTCAGAAAGCGTGGTAATGTTTCCTTAAGCCATTTCATGGCTTGCTCTCTTTACTTTTGAATGATTTTAGCCTTAAAGCCATGGCTATACTTGTATCTCTCCTGACTTCTTACTTCTATTCTTGTTGTGTCTTATTGTTACTCTCCTTGATCACCATACATGAGCTCGAACTAGGCATCTTGGTCTGATTTTGCAAGAAACAAAATGAGGCTTCTTCTCAGCTTCATGGGTAAGAATCATTGACTGTTCATTCCTCTTGGTCACGCCCACAAAAGGATATGATAATCACAGTAAAACCTTTCCTAGGAATTGGACATTCCAACAGGTGACTAATATCTCTCTATGGACGTTCATTTACTTGTCAAACCAGGGGATGTATACTTTAAATGGCGCGGCAAAATATATGCACTAAGAACTAGTTTCAGTCAAAACTTAGCGGAAATAAATACTAGAAAGGAATTCTATCTATGCTACAGGAAGGTAATGCAAAGTTCTTTAACTCAACTGTGATTTGATTAAAACAAAAACCATAACTACGACTGAAACACAAACTATGAACTGGCCTTATGCTGCAGGAACAGGCACAGGGATGGATTCCCTATGCTACAGGAGCAATACAAGACTGAGTTTGTATGAAAACTTCAAAGATGAATGCTAGCTGAAGATCAACAGAAAAGAACAGCTAACTAACTAGCTACAAATACTTACTAAGTGGGCCCCCTTAGTAAGCATCTACTGATTATGCAGGTGCTAAACTTAAAACTTCATCAAAATTTATTCATGAAAACATAATGGTATACATTGCTTTGTTGATATGGAAACTAATAACAAACTCTGTCTCTTGTCAAACAAATTTTGCTTTTTATTATCATACTGACTCTTACATGATATCTGCTAACTTTCTACTACTATGCTTCTATCTTACTCTAACTATCATCTCCCTTCTCACTCGCGTAGGAGGAGTACTTTATTTAAAATTAGGAGAGCAACTAACTAACTAACCCTATCAAAGAAAGACATGGAAATAAAGTGTATACCAGAATCAAGGAACAAACTTCATCAATGAATTTATCCGTTCAACCCGATTCAGAGAGAATCTAGTGCTCCACTCTTTCCAGATTGACTGTCGTTAAAAATATTTCCCAACAGTTTCAGTCAAAGAGTCTTCACCGGAGCTTCCTCGAAGTCGTTTAGGAAATGGACTTTACTGCAAGGTCGAGATCGGCTGCACTTGACTCGATCATTCTTCAACAACCTGCGATACAAAAGGTAACAAATGCGAAAGAAAAGGCGCATGGAATATACACAATATCTGTTCATTAATCACACATTTAAATCTATTTCATCATTCAAAAACTGTATGCGATATACCAGTCATTTAGGGAGTCAATGGGGTAATAAATGTAGTCAAGACAATACAATAAGCTGCAGGAACATGAAAGTGTTTTGCT
>VDFB02118695.1:0-38516 GCA_007258455.2 Sequoia sempervirens
AGTTTTATTTTATAAAATAAATAATTTTATTTTTATTTTGGATGATGTCACTATACAGGTTGATGTCATCTTTTAGTTGATTTTTGATAACTTAAAAAGCTAATGATGTCATCCTTAGGAGGCCCATTTTTTATGTAAATTTCCTATAATTGAATGGATTTATTACGAATGAGATGGATGGAATGTTGGATTTATTATGGATGGGATGAGATGCTTCCACCTAAACTAGCGCACGGGTATAAAGAACCAAGATGGCATTGTACCTAGTATGATGGACTTTGACTTGACAATTAGATATGAGTATCCTTATTTACACCTGGCATGCGAAACCCTATTTAGAATGCAGTTCAGATATTTTAAACATCTCAAACCAAAACATAGTAAGGAAAGCCTTCCTATGTGGTCAACAAGACACCTAAAACACCTTCCCTACAAACCAAACAAAACACGTATGACCAAAGTTATATTACAAGAATATCCAACAAGCACAATAGATAAAAGATAATGATAGTTTCCCTATTCCTTTATCTCTAAATCTCTTTTTTTTGTTTAGACATCATCAAGAGGTCATTGTAATGAGTGCAATAAGATAAATCAACAAGACAAAGATCAAGTAAACAAACAAGCTAATGTTCTTCATACCTCTAGTCAAGACTATACTATGGTGATGCCTGATGTTGATTTCCATTGTAGGAAGGATGCATCCTAGGACATGATGTTATCAGATGATTTGGGATTTTTTGGATGATGGGCTATTAGTATCAAGAGTTTACCAACTTGTTTACCTACTAACCTAGACTTGAGACCTTGACGTTTGAGTTTTCACTTTCGATTCACGATACTTGTTTCTAACGGTTTCACCAAAGATTGGGGGTGACGATGATTTATTATGAGTAGATATTTTATTGTGGGTGAGAAGCAAGATGGAATGAGGATGGATTTTTCAAATATTTGGATGTTTTTGATGTTTTGAAATGTTTTGATGCTGTTTTTGGTAGTTTCGAGATGTTTTGCAAATATTTTTATTTTTTAAATTTTCTAATGTTTTTATGTTTTTTGAGATTTTGACAAAGGACCTAACCTAAAGACCTATCTTAGGGGCCTCGGGGGCTAATAAAATATTAGCCTTGCCCCCTCACGTTATACAGAGAGACCACATAGTTGATTGACACAAACTCTTTATTGATGAGATATAGTTTTAAAATAAATAGCTAGTTTATTATGATGGAACCCCTAAAGGACTGACCTATGGTGTCTCAGGGGATGATCAAAGATCAACCTTGCCTAAGTTTAGAGCTCAAAGACCTATAGTTCGACAAGACAACTCTATTTTTTGACTTTTTTTGACTTTTTGGCCTATTTTTGAGATTTTGATATGTTTTGAATGTTTTTGAATTTCCTAATTTTATGAATGCTTTTGGATTTTCTAATTTTATGAATATTTTTGAATTTTTTGATTTTATGAATGTCTTTGGATTTTTTGATTTCATGGAAGACTTCAAGAATATACACTAATCTGATCCAATGTAGGTATAAGAACATGCCCCCAACATGGTGCGATGCAATATACTACTTTGATATAGGCATAACGAACTAACCTTAGGAATGTGCCAAGTAGTACTAGGAGGGATCATGACACAAACATAGGAGCAAGCTATGATACATACACAAATGGGTGATGGATGGAGATATAGAAGGGTGATGGATGAATGATGCATAACAAGCCATAGAGATCGTGGTGGATGGAAAGTGCTTATTTACACAAGGTGCCTATTTTCTAGATTTTCATCAAGGTACTTGCCCAAAGTGCCACCAAAGTGGTTTTCACTAGAGGATGATTTTTTTCTTCACTACTTTTAATCCTTTTTCTAATTTTTTTGGATTTTTATATTTTTTGATTTTTTTGTATTTTTTGGATTTATACCCTAAAAGATTAGGCATAAAACTTTTTGAGATGAGATCTATTGATAGGATCTTGTAGAGGTTCACCTTCTAGTATTGATAACTGACATGCTCTTGATTTGTAGCTCATTGTGATGATGAAGGGCCCCAACTAATTAGGTTCAAACTTTCCCTTACTATCTAGATTTGGTATATTTTTTTGATTCTCCTTCAATACGAGCTCTCCAACTTGAAAGGTATGACTCCTGATCTTCTTGTTGTAGCTCCTCTTGAGATGGTTTTGGTAGACTTGCAAATGATTTAGAGCATCTATGCACTGCTCATCCAGTAGTTCTAGCTCGTTCAACCGTGACACCCGATATTCATTTGTAATGAGGTTCTACAATGATACTCTCAGGGATGGGAGCTTGATCTCAATGGGAAGGATGGCTTTTGATCCATAGACCAGGGAGAAAGGGGTTGCACCTATAGGCATGTAGATACTCGTTCAGTAGGCCCATAAGGTGAGATTTAGCTATAAGTGCTAGTCACAACCAACATCATTGACTGTTTTCTTTAGGATTTTCAAGATGGTTTTATTGTTAGCTTCAACTTGGCTATTTCTTTGGGGGTAGTATGGAGTAGAAAAGTGATGTTGGATATTGAACTTTTGGCATAGGTTTCAAACATATTGGTTTTTGAAAGGTGCCCCGTTATATGAGATAATGGCTTGAGGGACACTATAGCAAAAAATTAGGTAGTTCAGGATGAACTTGGAAATTTTCTTTCCTATAATATAGGTCATGGGAATGGCCTCTACCCACTTTATGAAGTATTCAGTGGCGGTGATAATGAACTTATGTCGACTAGATGAGGGGTGATTTTACCAATGAGATTGAGCCCCCATTGTGAAAAGGGATAAGGTGTAATGATTGGGTGGAGCTCTTGAGCTGGTACATGGATGAGGTCCCCATGTTGTTGAAATTGCACACATCTTTGGACATAGTCGCGAGCTTCCCTCTCCATTGTAGGCCAATAGTACCTAGTTCTCAGAAGTTTCTTAGCCAAAGTCATACCACTTGAATGTGACGCACAAATTCCATTGTGTACCTCGGTTAAATTAGTCAAAGCTTCCTTAGGATTAAGGAATCATAACAAGGTTCCCTCCATACTCCTACGGTATAGGGTGTCTCCTAAGATGACAAAGTGGGATGACTTCTTGAAAAATGTTCTTTTAAGGTTTGGGGTGATATCGGCGGGGAGGACTCCTATTCTCAAGTAGGTGTAAATGTTGTGATACCAAGGGTCACCAGGACCAATGATTTCATACACAAATTCAAACTCTAGTACCTCAAAGGCTGGTATGAGAAGTTTCTCTATAAGGAATTCTTACTTAGGGACGTTGCGTGGGATATCTAGTAGTGATCCAATTGTTGCCATAACATCTATTGCTCTATTATTTTCTTATGGTATTTTCTCAAATGTGATGTCAATGAAGAATTATTTGAGGCTTTCTACCAGTTTCTTGTATGAGGTCAATTTGTCATCCTTCGTTTGGTATTCATCATTGAACTGATTGATTAGCTACGAATCTCCATAGTGCCATGATTTTCCACTGTACTACAATTCTGAGTCCTATGATTAGAGCCTCATACTTTGCAATGTTGTTTGTGCAAGGAAAAGATAGCTTATATGATTTAGGTATGCAATCTCCTTGTGGTGTAATGAAGAAGACTCTAGCTCCTAACCCATGCTATGTGTAAGATCCATCAAAATAAACTTTCCAGTGATCTGCTACACTTATGTTAAAGATGGACTCATCCGGGAACTCTAATACAAGTGGGTTCTTTGAATACATTAGTGCCTTTGCTAGCTGATCTGCAATTACTTGTCCTTTAATGGCCTTCCGTTTTAAATACTTAATGTTGTGTTCTATTAGGATCATGACCCATTTAACTGTTCACTCTGTGAGTGTTGCTTTAGAAAGCAGATACTTGAGAGGATCTATCTTGGCAATGAGTTTTATCTGTTGTGCCAACATATAGTGTCTGAATTTTTTTGTGGGGAACATGACTGCTAAGCAAGCCTTCTAAATGGATTTATAATTCATCTCATGTCCTACCATGGTTCTCTTGATGTACTAAATAGCTCTTTCTTTCCAATTTTTATCATGTTGCGCTAAGAGAGTGCCAAGGGCTGCTGCTATTGCCGATATATACAAGATCAAGGGCTTGCCTAGAATTGGTGGCATGAGAACTGGTGGTGTGAGAAAGTACTCCTTGATCTTATTGAAAGCCTAGTCACATTTCTCATCCCATTTGTATGCTACCCCCTTGTGGAGTAAATGAGAATATGGGATAGCCTTATCTACTAACTGTGCTATAAACTAGCAGATGGATTAGAGTCTTCCCTGCAAACCCCTTAACTGCTTCAAGGTTCTTGGTGCCTCCATCTTGATAATTTCTTTGAATTTGGTGCGGTCTATCTCTATTCCCCTCATAGATATAATGTACCCTAGGAGATTTCCTGATTGTACATTGAAGACACACTTTTTTGGATTGAGTTTGACCTTGCGTATTCTTTTATCCTGTCAAAGATGGAGCTTAGAGCTGGTATGTGATCTTGACGTTTCTTTAATTTTTCCAATATGTCATCCACATAGTCTTCCATAGTTTTGTGAATCATGTCATGGAAGATTAGTGTCATGGCTCTTTGATAGGTAGCTCCTACATTTTTCAACCCAAACAACATCATATTCTAGTAGTAGGTTCCCCATGGACAAGTGAAAGTTGTTTTGTATTGATCATCTTTGGATATCATGATCTGATTGTACCCTAATAACCCATCCATTAATGACAGCATTTCATGCCCTGCTGTTTGATCCACAATCATGTTGATATTAGGAAGAGGGAAGTCATCCTTTGGGCATGCCTTTTTTAGGTCTCTGGAGTTTGTGCAAATGCAGATTCCCCCAGTGGGTTTTGAAATAGGTACAAGATTTGAAACCCACTCTAGATAATCAATTGGCCATATGAAGCCAACATCAAGGATTTTTTGTGATTCAAGTTTGACCAGTAATGCTATTTGTGGATGCATCTTTCTCAATTTTTGTCTTACTAGTTTTGCTTTTGGATAGACAACTAGATGGTGAACCACAACTTGTGGATCAAGACTAGGAATGTCAGTGTAGGTCCATGCAAAGTTTACCTTTCTTTCTCTTAGAAAAGCAACTAGGAGTTCTCGTTCTTCTGTCAAAAGTGATTATGCATAGAAGGTTATGTGTGGTGTTTCTTCTATTCCCAAGTTGATCGGATTGCACTTTTCTGCTAAGACTGTTGACTTCTCCTAATGAATAGCACTAAGGGGAAGATTGAATCCCTCATCCTATGGTGCCTCAAAGAGGTTTTCATCATTGGATGCATCCTTTGTTTTTACTATTTTAGGGTCAGAGAGTGCTTCAATGTGGTTTTCACTTAAAAACCTAGATATTATTCTTAAATTTTCACTTTTGTGACTGAGGGATTCAATCGTTTCCCCATAGTAGGCATGTGTTTCTAGCTCAATTTCAAACCCAACTTTGTGATCTCCACATGGTATAGTATCTCGCAATCCCATGAATTCTAAGAGAGCCTCATTATTTTCAAATGTGTCTAAAATCAGTGGTCCTCATTGGTCGTAATCGATGAGTTGGGGGTAGACTAAGTTTAGCTCATGGGTTTGGCTACTTGGTTCAAAATATAGGGTACTCATCATGAGAAGGGAGGAATCCTTGAATAACATGGGTAGATTAGTTATGGGATCCTCATCACACACATCAATTATGTCAAAGGTATAGTTGTCTAAGGGAAAACTTGTGGATACCAAAAACTGAGGGGGAGCTTTGACTTTCCTAACCGGGGCACTTTTTCCAAGTATGGTTATTTTCGGAGGGGTACATCCAAGGCTAAGATTTCTTATACATTTCTTAGGAATGCTAGGTACTAGAAGACCATTGTCATTTTTTCCAAGTTTCTTTTTTTTTTTGTAGCCTCATCCTTACATTATCTGTAGTCCTTTGCTATTATCATCCATGGGAAGATTAGGAACGAGCCTTTCATCTTGGTACAACAAACTTGATATATCCTTTTCGTCCACCACTTACTGACTTAGGTCCCCCCAACATCTGGATCTAGAGGGGTCTGCTTTGAAAGTTTGGGCTGAAGTTTTATTTGTATGCAGTTTCCCATGCAATCTAGGAGATTGAGGTAACTCTCCTATTACGAAAGCACTTTTCTTCATTTTGTAATCCCCACACCCATTTTCTTGGATAATGACCTTGATTTCAGCTATATTAGGAATGGCAGATGTCTTTGTCTTAGAAGTTGAGGCCAAGGTAGCTAGGTCTACATATTGAATTGTGGGGCCTTCATCATTATTTAGAACTTGGGGGATTTTATAGTATTTTTCTTTGATTCTTGCAATATTAATGAAATAGCAGTCATGGAATATGACCTCTTAATTTGATAGGAAACTTGGTAGCATTGATGAAGGTAGAGGCAATAGCTTGCATTCCATGGATCCATCGTTGACCTAGGGAGGGATATAAGGTAATTCAGATCAAGGACTTGGCGGGTAGTTTCTGATAAATTTGGCCCTACTTGAATAGGGATTTGAATAGTGCCTTGAGACACTCTTTCCTGGTCATCATATGCCCTGATTGTAATACCTTTACCTTTTTCAATGACATCCTCGGAGAATCCCAGATTTTTTATTAGCTTGAGTGAACAGATATTTAGACTTGCACCCCCATCCACCAAGACCCTTTTGACTTTATTTTTATGGATTAGGATTTCAAGATGGAGCACGCGGTTATGTGATGGTTGAGTTGGGAGATCATGTTAAAGAATGTTAGGAAGAGATGTGGGGTGATATATCCAACCCTTAACTGGACTAGTCTACATCAAGATCATGGAGATAGTTGATGAGCCAACGCTATTCTGGATTTTCCTGTGTGGTGATTTTCATTAATGGATAACGGTTATTACATCATCGAACCTTCTGCTCTATAGGAACCATTATTAGAGTTTGGTGCCTTGGATAGATGTGATGGTAGATGGAAACTCTTCACCATGTGGTAGCTCCTGATTAGCTCTAGCTCCCTTGTTGACATTGTGTGGTGACCCATTAAATCCAAGGATGCAACAACATGGTCGTAAACATGGTTTACATTGTTATAATTTTACTTTCCATTGTTGTTCCCTTTATTGTGATCTTGCATTGGATTCATGTATATCTTAAGGTCCTGATTTCCTACAGGTTGTTCAACGTTTATGGTTCTATCATCGATAAGGTCTTGGATCAAAATTTTCAATCTCATACAACTGGCTGTTTGTGTGCCCCTTGATTTTATGAAAATCACAAAGGTGATTTTCATTATACCATGGTGGTTTCACTTGGGGCTCCTAATAATTCTCATAAATGGGGATTTTAATGAGATTCTCCTGTACCAATTTTTTCATGACATATTCAATTGATTCCCCAAGGGGTGTGTATTTTCGTTTGGGGGGATACTTGTTTCGTGGGGGTGGTCCCCCTTGATTATTCAGATTGTTGACCACTTGATTATTGGGTGGTTGTGATATTGCATTGGCTTGTGTGTTGTTTTGGTTATTGATTTTCAGTTGTTGATATGATTGTGTGTTTTTCCTTGGGGCATTGATGACAACTTTGGCATCAATGACACCATCGTTAGTGACATTTTTGTTCTTTTCCCATGTGCGGGGTTTTTTGTTATAACTGGTTGATGGGTAGTTGTCTTGATAAGTAGGTGTCTCCCCTTGTGTGATAAGGGCTCTTTCGATATTGAGCACCTTGGGGATCAACTGGTCATATGTGGTGATGCATTGCATTTTTAGATGGCAGGATAAGTTTCCTTCAAGATTAGCGATGATAGTACATATTTGTTTCTCTTCTAGCATAGTCCACTTTCTGTTGTTGGCCTTGGATTTCCATCATTGTAAGAAGGATGTGAATATTTCCCCCTTATCTTGTTTGAGAGTGGAGAGTTCTTCTAGACTTATGTCCATACCTATGTTGAATGTCTAGTTCTATATGAATGCATCCATAATTTCTTGGAACTTTTTAATTATGGGAGGAAGGTGAGAGAACCATTCCATTGCTGGTCAAGCCAAAATCCAAGGGAATATTCGCATTAGATACATGTCGTTGTATGCAAGTTCCACACAATGTACTTGGAATTCCCTGATGTGATCTTCAGGATTACCTGTCCCACGATATTTGTCAAATTTAGGTATCTTGAACCCCTTTGGGAAAGGACCCATCACAATGCTTCTATCAAATGGATAAGGGCACAAATTACTTAGCATTTTCATTGTTTTTATAGATTGGAGGTCTAGCACTTGTTGTGAAAGTAATTTGATTTGTGTAGAAACATCATTTTGCGGATTTTGCAGTGGGTTGAATGTGTTTTGTGGTGGTTTGACAGTTTAAGTGGCAGGTGGGGTGTTTTGCATGTTTTTAGGATGTTGTTGCAAGCCTTACTGTGTGATCAATGCTTGTTGGTTTGCTTGCAATTGATATTGTGCCAACAATGCTTGTTGTTGGTCTTGTTGTTGTTGGGCCAACAATGCTTGTTGTTGGGATAGTTGTTGAGCTGCTTCTTGTTGTGCTTGGTATTGTTGCAAAGCTTGTTGCTAAGCTACCTGAAATTGTGCTTGTGCTTATTGGGCTTGATATTAGGCTTGTGCCTGAGCTTGTTGGGTGGCTTGTGCATCTTGGGCATCCTGTGCAACTTGTGCAGCTTGTGTTGCTTACACAACTTGGCAAGCTTGGGCAGCTTGTTGTTGTTGCAATAAAGCTTGGGCTTGGGTAGCCTTCTTTTTGCTTGTTGCATGGCTTGCTATGTTTGTGCTTTTTGGGTGGCTAGCTGTGCAACTTGTGTATCTTGTTGATTTTGAAATTGTTGAAGTGCATTTTAATAGGCTTGTTGGGAAGCTTGCAGTGTGATGCTATACTGGTTTGCCATGTTTGGTTTTGGGGGTGGAGGCGGAGGATTCAAAATGGTGTGGGATGTTGTGATGAGAGTTTTTTGAGGTGGTTGCTAAGGTGCTGTTGGATTGATGATACAGGTTGTGTGGTAGATGGTGCGGTGGATATGCTAGGTCCTTGGGAGACCACATTTATAGATGGTGTAGTGATTGATTGCGTTATTTGGATTTGTTCCACCTGGTGTTGCGATATTGGTGGCATGATAAGAGGATTTGGTATTTTGTTTTGATTTACAATTGGAGGATTTGTAAAGGGTGTTTCCCTAAACCAATGATTGGTGTGGATGTTAATGGTGGAGGGGGAAATGGTGGAAAGATGGGTGGCATGTTTCCTTGAGAAAGAGATGATGAGGGATCAAAGATTCCCCCTTATCTAAGTAGTCCCCCTTGTCCTTGTGAAGTCATGGGGAGAGGGACTTGTGTGTTAAGGGAATATGTTGGTGTTGTGGAGAAGGTGGATGGATTGTTGGTGTCATGAAAGACAAGCATAACGTATGGGTGTTTTGGATCTTGAGAGATGGATTGACCCAAGATGGTGTTTGCATCCAAGTCTTGGTTGTTTACAAGAGGATGTGTTTGAAGGGCATGAAGCAATGAACTTCCCTTGGAAACTATGGGTTGACTTGGAGCATGAGATGAAATTGGTTGTGGGATGGGTTGAATGATTCTTTGGAAGGAAGGTGTCAATGAGACCGGTGGCATAATCTGAAGAGGTTTCTCCACAATATTGCTTACATAATAGTTAGAAGGGAGTTTAGCCCCCTCTTTAGCCAATTTGAACATGTATTGTGCAGGATTAAGTCTCATCATTGTGTTGAAAATTTTGTGATTTTTCAAGATTTTGGACCATTTCTATGATTTCATCTTGAGTCATGCCTAGGACATTGTTGGTGATATCCTCCACTTAGCAACCTCCCTCTTTAAGATCTTGTGGAAGTTGAGGAAGATTGAGTGGGGGATTGATAGATCCGATGGGGTTGATTTCAGGTGCAGTTTGACTCAAGTCTCTTGAAGTGGATGTTTCTTTGTTTGTTTCCATGTTCTTCTTGTGTTGAGATCTAGTTTGGACCATAAAATAAGGATTAATTTTTAGGAATGTGGGAGGTGAACCTATAAGTCCTTAGGTTTGTCTAAACTTTAGGTACAAAAAATAAAGTCTAAGATGTTAAGGATCAAAGGGTGGTGGTGAGATGATGAAAGATGAGTAATGTGGATGATTGAACTCTTAAGAAACCTTGAGGGAGATACTAGAATTTTATGACTTTGGATTTGATTTTGACTTGGATTTGGATTTGATTTTGATTTGATAATGAACTCATAAAATCCAAGAGGTTAGATGTTGTCTTGGAATAAATTTGTCCACAAGGTGATAATTTAACTAAGTGTATGAAGAAGGATGCATCCACACACACTTCGTCAAAAAAGATGATTTTGATTTGATTTAAAGGATTTTCCAAAAGCCAAGTATGAAGGATTTTTTCCAAGATTTCTAAGAGTTGTTTGTGAGATGGGTTTTGATTGATATTTGGGGGATGGATGAAAGTGTTGATTTTGATCCTTGGTGAACCTAGAGAGACTTTTTTTTACAAGACCTAGGTATTGAAGAACATGCTATACTTCGATGAACTTGTCAACTCTACAAAGTGAGATACTCAAAACATTGAAAAAGACTTGGATTTTGACAATAATAGAACAAGTACAAGTTTGGGTTATCATTTGATGCATGATTGTAAAAGTTATAGAGCAATCTTTCTCTAACTACGTAAAGCATAGACTGATGTTTCTTGAGATTTATTGGACTAAGACGTTTGTTTCAATTGATGGAATTTGGTTTCAAAAGTTTGATCTCGTGGGAAACTAGTTGAGAAAACACATGTGTGACGTTAAATTTGTCTTTTATCTTTGCTTAATGGATCCTTTTTACCACAAACACTTTCTTTCTTAGCTTTTGAACTAAATGTCTAATGTCTTAATTTATTTTCATCCCACAAAGTCCATTATGTGGAAATCAAGAGAATCAAGGAAATAGTTCCCTAATGTTGACATTAGAGAGAAAATTGAGATATAAATCCAAATACTTAGAAGCCTCTAAGGATGAAATCCCTAGGGACAAGTAGTAGCACTTGGATTTTTCAAAGGTATTTGATTCTTCTAAAGGTTTGAAATTTGATGTCTTTGTTGAATGTTTTTTTTCAAGATTTTGGATCCAACCAATGTGTTTAACTGACTCAAAATTGCACAATCCTAGGATGGAAAAATAAAATATTTGTTGAATTCCCACTTGGATAAATCCAGTTGCATTAATTCAGAGTGGATGATTAAAAGCTTGACCACATTGGCTCCCCTCCATGACACTCACTTCTATGGGTCAGCCAAGCTTCAATTCTCATGAATCTCCCATGATGGACTTTTCATCTCTACAAATAATCGCAAGTATGTGGGACGGCTCTGGAGGTCCAACCTCCTAACACCAACAAATATTGGGATTTTGGATTCTAAACAAAGGTTCATAGTAAGGGCATCCAATTTAGGGGGTGCAATGATAAACTCCTTGTGAGAAATCTCCCAACTCTTAGAATAAGGGATTTACACATCATAAAGACATTGGGGGAGAGTTATCATGCACCGCTTCCCATTGTTTACGATTTTCATTGCAACCACAAATTTATATAGTGGTTTGGAAGAGCTTGGATTATGCTCGTTATCGCTTGGGTTGTTCACTTGTGGTGAGTACTTTTTCCCACCAAGCCAGGCCCTCTAAAGGTAAACAAAAGCAAGCAAGTACATCCGTAGTTCGATCAATCTTTGTTTGCATGAAAAAAGAGAGAACACATGCAATATACTTGTCTCACACTAGCAAGATTTGTTCAATTTTAAAGAGCCCAAATTCAAAATGTGGAGGCAATATTTTAGACAACCTAGTATCACCAAAATGCTTTTGATTCTCAAGATTGCCGTGAAGAGTGAGAGAAATGCATACGCATTTCAATGGTATTAGTTTGTAAAAAAATTACAAAACAAGATAAACACATGTTCGTTTTAAATCCCCAAAGATAATAGTGAGTTCTTTTTATAGCACCAAAATCAAGTGTTTGAAGTTTCTTGTTCAATTTTTAAAACCTAAAATCAAATCTAGTGAGATTCTAGGGTTTGTTTTAACAAAATTTGAGGAAAAGAAAGCTTTGTTGGAGTTAAAATGACACTGAGAGGGGGGTGAATCAATGTCTTAACAAATTTGACCAAATTTTCAAAAACTTCAAAACATATCACAGATTTGTTCTCAATATTACTCTGAGCAATGCATTCATGAGTTGAATGTAATCATTCATAAATAGAATTGAGAAAAGTAATAACTCAACAATGAACAAAAACAACAACAGCATAGTAAAATAGAAAGAACACAGAAGAACAAAGAGGCACAATATTTTGCCGAGTGGAAAACCCTCCTGGGGTATAAAAACCACTCCCTAAATGCCTTCCTGGCTTAATCTGATAATCAACTGTTCACAATGTAGGCTAATTTTGACACCACTCAGGAGCACCAACCCCTCATTTAGGATATCTATCTGAGGGTACCAGCCTCAAATTATGTTTTGAACAATAATAATGATTCAAAGGGTTTCTCTATTTTCAGTTAAACACTTATCTCTCTGTTTTCTCATCTACAGAATACCTTAAAGATTCAATAACTGAATCCCTAAAATACCTCATAGAGAAGAAACTCACAATCTTTGCATCTTATTATATAGATTTTATTGCAAATTTTTATCCATATATTTTTTATACAGCCAAGGAATGATAGTCTCAGAATTACATCAACTGTCGAATAGAAAACTAAGTTTTTTGCTTCTATAAATACATCTTGATTTGCATGAAAGATAGGTAACTGTCTTCAGAAGTAACGACATAACAACCAACCCAGCTAAGAGTCGTTCTCAACAAATCTGAAACTTATGAGATCATTTCTCTACATAAAAATGCACAACTGCCCACCACAGAAAATCAAAACATCTAATGTATGAAAGACAATACTTAGTTAGGGCATCATTTGTCATATTAGTAACAGAGATGTAGAGAGCAGTTAAAGAAAATAGTGATCATAAACCAGTATAAGCAACATGAAACGCATAATTAAAAGTACCAAATAGATTTGCAACTCCCATGACTCCATTATCCACTGTCGAGCTTCCAGATAGAAATGCACCAAATAAACCTTCCATAAACCTTTGTAGGAACCGTTACAATCAACAAAAACAAAAGTGAATAGTTTATGAAGCTTTCTCATGATGGAGGCCAGGCTAGGGTTCGATACCCAGACAAAAAGAATGAGCTCAAAATGTTTTCCCTAACAACCTTTCAATTCAATCGATGACACGTTATGCTGTAGGAAATTTTAACGTTGCTAGACAACCTTATTGTTGTCATTTTTTCCAAGATCCACCAGAGTCGGGAGAAGTCATACCGAATACACAATGTCACGCCGAGAGCTCACAACACCCTTCTGGTCGATGAGACAAAACAAGGCTCTTTCACTGAAATGAAACCATTATTCTATCACTATAGCTTTTGATATCGGAGAGACATCATATAGATCAACTTGGATATACCGAAAGATATTTGATACACATTGTCGCCTTGACAATTTATAACCTATGCCGAAGGCCTTTTTCATTTTCAAGTCGCCGTGACAGTACATAGTCGGGGAGATGTTATATAGACTGCCCCTTGTTTTGCCGAAACATCCCGAGCTCACCCTAGATCGCCAAGAGAATTCACTTCTCATACCGACAGAGACCATTTGTATTCCATCGGCAAGACATAACAATGTCAGGGAGACCTCTCGCAGAATGCATGAGTCATACCGAAAGTCATCCTTTCATCCGGTGTCACTGAGACACTACCAAACTCTCGCCTAAAGCCCCTCAAGACTTAGTCGCCAAGACTTGATGGGTTCGCTATGACATTATATCGAAACATATGAGTCTTACCGAAATGTATTTCTTCATCAGCAGTCGGCAAGACAATGCACATTCAATATAACATTTCGCCGAAGCAGTAACCTTATGCCGATAAGACAATCAGTGCATCAGTCGGTGAGACAAGCAAACTTCAGAGAGACTATATACCGAAATCATTATGTTTGGCTGAAGCGAAACCCTAGATGATGTTCGGTAAGACAGAACCACTTCGCCGAGACCTATTCCGATACAGCCAAGCTCTTGCCAATAGACTTCCATTCAACCTCCGATCGATGAGACAAGGTAATTTCGCGGTGACCACATATCGACGGAAAAAGCTTATGCCAAAAGACCTTTCTGCTCTCGCCATAACAAAAAGAGGAGTCGTCATGCCGATATGATCCTTTTCTATCGCCATAACAAGGAGAATGTCATGCCAATATGTTCAAGGAGAATGATGGCAGATGATGACTTTGACCAAAGTCAATTTTTTAAATGCAGTGAGGCCCGAACCATTGAAAGTTCAATATTTAAGAATGAAGCCCAAAAGCACATTACCACCTCTAATAAATGTGACAAGATACATCGTTGAACTCGAGGCATCGGTACACAACACTATATAAGGGTGATCTCAAGGAGAACCAATGAAAAGTTTTGTCATCGAGGATAGCCATAAACACAATTAATCAACAAGCTTTTGTATTGAAATTTCTTTTTAAAAGCAAGCGAAATGTATTTGAGTCCTAAATTGAAAGATAACAATATTCCCAAAGATAGGGTTATAAGTATCCATAAAGTGTTAAAAAACACTTGTTACAATCGTGAAATAGTGCCATTAGAGAAACCTTTTTTTTTTTTCCTTCTTTCCTTCTTGATCACCTATCCTACAAAATTTGATTAGCCTATAGGAAATAGAGCCATAAAATAGGTTAAAAGTCAAAGGTGATCAATATAAAAAAGCAAATGTTAAAATAAAATTGAAAATTGAATTTTTACCCCAACCCAATGCCGCAATCCATGAAGGTGTTGCTATCTGAAGCTTTCAATGTTTCTCTATGGAAACTAGCGTCACTCTATGAAAAATAGAGACCAAGATTGCACTACTATGTTGATCGATGTCGCCTTTTGAAATTTGAATGACCTAAACCTCTAGAGAATTACTTCAGTGTCACCCTTTGGATACATAGGCAATGTCGTTATATAGTGATGCTGGACTATTAGCATCACTATTTGTGATTTTTAGTGTCGTTGTGCCTTGAGGAAGAACATAAAGGAAAAAATAATGAAATTGACCAAAAAAATGTGTAATAACATCTTCTCGTCAAAACATGTCATGGGATCTTGTTATAGGACTCATAATTGTAGTATAATGGTAGATCATGACACTCAAGATCTATGGAGACTCACAACTTATCATTAACCAAGTCAATGATGAATACCAAACGAAGGATGGCAAATTGACTCCATACAAGAAACTGGTGGGAATCCTCAAAGAATTCTTCATTGACATCACGTTTGAGCAAATACCTAGGGAAAACAAAAGAGCAATGGATACTATGGAAACAATCAGATCGCTACTAGATATCCCACACAACGTCCCTAAGCAGGAATTCCTTGTAGAGGAGCTTCTCGTACCAGCTTTCAAAGTACCAGAGTCTGAATTCGTGTGTGAAATCATTGGTCCCAATGACCCCTGGTATCATGACATATACACCTACTTGAGAATAGGATTCCTCCTCGCTGATATCACCTTGAACCTTAAAAAAACATTTGTCAAGAAGTCATCCCATTTTTTTTTATCTTAGGTGAGACCCTATACCATAGGAGTATTGAAGGAACCCTTTTACGATGCCTAAATGCTGAGGAAGCTTTGACTGCTTTAATCAAGGTACACAATGGAATTTGTGGTTTGCATTCAAGTGGTATGATCTTGGCCAAGAAATTGCTAAGGACTGGGTACTATTGGCCTACGATGGAGAAGGAAGCTCATGACTATGTCCAAAGATGTGTGTATTGTCAACAACATGGGGATCTCATCCATGCACCAGCTCAAGAGCTCCACCCAATCATTACACCACGACCCTTTCACAATGGGGGCTCGATCTCATTGATAAAATCACTCCCACCTCATCTAGTGGACATAAGTTTATTATCACTACCACAAAGTACTTCACAAAGTGGGTAGAGGCCATTCCCATGACCTATATCATAGGAAAGAAAATATCCAAGTTAATCCTAAACTACCTAATTTGTCGCTATGGAGTCCCTCAAGCCATTATCTCAGATAATGGGACACTTTTCAAGAACCAATTTGTTCGAGACCTATGCCAAAAGTTCAATATCCAACATCGCTTTCTACTCCATACTACCCTAAAGGAAATGGCCAAGCTAAGGCTACCAATAAAACCATCTTGAAAATCCTAAAGAAAACAATTAATGAAGCTGGTCATGACTGGCACCTATTATTGAATCATGCCTTATGGACCTATCTAAAGAGTATCTACACACCTAAAGGTGCAACCCCATTCTCCCTGGTCTATGGATCAGAAGTGAACCTTCGTATTGAGATTGATCTCCCATCCTTAAGAATATAATTGTAGAATCTCATCATTGATGAAAAATATCGGGTGTCACAATTGAATGAGCTGGAACTACTGGATGAGTAGTGCATAGATGCTCTTAATCATTTGCAAGTCTACCAAAACCCTCTCAAGAGGAGTTACAACAAGAATATGAAGAGTCAGACCTTTCAAGTTGGAGAGTTCGTATTGAAAGAGAATCAGAAAAATGTACCAAATCCAGATAGCAAGGGAAAGTTTGAACCCAATTGGTTGGGGCCCTTCATCATCACAGCGAGCTACAAATTAGGAGCATATCAGTTTTCAATAGCATAAGGTGAACCTTTGCAGGAGCCAATCAATAGCTCCCATATCAAAAAGTTTTATACCTGATCTTTCAAGGTATAAATCCAAAATATACAAAAAAATCAAAAGATATAAAAATCTTAAAAAAATAAGAAAAAGGATTGAAAATAGTAGAGAAAAAAATCTTCCTCTAGTGAAAACCACTTCGTGGCACTTTGGGAAAGTACCTTGGCAAAAACCTGGAAAACAGGAACCTCATGTAAATAAGTGCCTTCCATCCACCATGATCTCTATGGCTTGTTCCATCACACTTCCATATCTCCATCCATCACCCATCTACATTCGTATCATAGCTTGATCCTATGTTTGTATCATGATCCCTCCTAGTACTACTTGGCACATTCCTAAGGCTAGTTTATCCTACCTATATTGAAGTAGTTTATCACATCACACCATGATGGGGGCATGTTCTTATACCTACATTGGTTGGTTCATATATTCTTGAAGTGTTCAAAAATTAGAAAATCCAAAAAAACATTCGCATAAAACCAATCAAAAACTTATTCAAAACATATCAAATTAAAATAGGTCAAAATTCAAAAGAATCAAAAAATAGAAGTGATCTTCCAGCTAGAACTAAGGTTCACGAGCTGAGATATGGAAAGAGTTGATCTTTGATCATCCCTCAAGACACCTAGGTCAGTCCTTTAGGAGGTCATCATAATAAAATGGCTATCCATTTGTTCATATCTCATCAATAAACAAGTCTCTGTTAGTTGAACTACGTGTTCTTTGCATGTATAACTTAGGCAAGGCTAATCTTTGATCAGCCCTCGAGGCCCCTAGGATAGGTCTTTAGGTTAGGTTCTTGGTTAAAATCGCAGAAAATACAAAAACATTGGAAAATTTAAAAATCAAAACATTTGCAAAACATCTCGAAAATACCAAAAACGACATCAAAACAATTTAGAACATCAAAAACATCCAAATATTTGAAAAAATCCATCTGTCCCATCTTGCTATCGAGGTTTTGATGGGAAGATGTTATTTTTGGATTTTGATATGTTTTGAATGTTTTTGGATTTTCTGATTTTATGGAAGACTTCAAGAATATACACAAATCTGACCCAATATAGGTATCATGGTGTGTTGCAATAGAATACTCCAATATAGGTAGGACAAACTAACCTTAGGAATGTGCCAAGTAGTACTAGGAGGGATCATGATATGAACACAGGATCAAGCTATGATACAGATGCATATGGTGATGGATGGAGATGTGGGAGTGTGATGGAACAAGCTGTAGAGATCATGGTGGATGAAAAGTATCCAAATCACTAGCCCAATCCCTTGAAAAGAAGTCACTTTTTCTATTTTTTGTCTTTCCAGGACACAACGATGCTGAAAAGACAAACACTGACACAAACATGGTCTCTGTTTTCCATAGAGCGATGCTGAATTTAGCAGAGTGACTTTGAAGTCCTCAAATAGCAATGCAAGTGTAAATAGCAACACTAAAAGTCTTAAATAATGATGTTTATCATGTTCAAATGGTGATGCTATTGTTTTTTTTCTTTTATAGTCAATCTTAAAATGGCCATATCTTGGTCATACGAAGGTATTTTTCAAAGCTTTTTTTTTGAAATGGGGTAGAATTTCATAAGCTATTCAATGGCATAGGTGTTTCTCAATTTTTGTAGAGATAAAATTTTCAATTTTACGCCTAAAGTCAAATCACAATTTAACTTGGTCTAAGTTTTAGGGTTTTTATGCTTAATCATTCATCTATCCCTCATATCTTTTTGTTTCTTGATCTCACCTAAGATTTTGAGCATTGATTGCAGGTTTTAAGAGGAACATGGAGCATTGAAGTGAAAGAAAAAGCATTTTATATCCATTGTAATAATGTTTTCAAATACTCATGGGAAAATAACCCATCATATGTTAATTTTCATTCATGCTTTAGGACCAACAAGCATTACTTTGGGATTAAAATTAACCATCTACACAAGATTTGTCAAAGTAAGGTTAAAAAGACCATTAGAAACTCACTAGATTTGATTTTGGGTTTTAAAAATTGGAAAAACAACTTCAAACACTCAAATTTGGTGCTATAAAAATAACCCATTTACTGCTTTTGAGGTCTAAAATGAACATGTGCTTGTCTTGTTTTACAATCTTCTTTACAAAATAATATCGTTCAAATGTGTATGCAGTTCTCAACGATAGTGCAGTCAAGCTTTAGTGATAATGGGCTATCTAAAACTTGCTCCACATTTCAAATTTAGGTTTTAAAATTGGAACAGAATCTTGCTAGTGTGAGAAAAGGCATTGTGTGTTCTCTTTGTTAAATAAACAAAGATTTAGTCAGCTATGAATATATCTGTTGTTCACTTTTAGAACTTTGACTTGGTGGGAAAATTATACCCTAGGAATATTTAAGTAATTACTTTCGAGCATAAGCGAACTCTTGAACATATATAAGTTTAACTGATTTTGAGAAGTTTGTCAGCTAATTAGTAATTACATGATAGCTCCACATTATCTTTGCGATGTGTAAAGCCCTTGTTCTAGGGTTGGGAGACCTCTGAGGGGTTATCATTGGTCCTTTAGACTAGATACATGTGCTGAACCCTTATTAGTAACCAAAAGTCAATATTTGTTGGTGTCTCGAGAATTGAGACCTCTAGATTTGTCCCATATGCTTTGGACTTCTTAAATGCGGATGAAAAGTTCATCATGATTAGCCAAAGGGAGTAAAAGCTTGGGTATTTAAAGAAGTGTACTGTGTGTGACTGCCATGGAGGGAACGATTATTAGTCAAACTTCTAATCTTTGCACTTTTGAATAAAAGCATAACTAGAAATCAGTGGGAATAAATAAAATATTTCTTTTATCCTAAGGGTTTTAATCTTTGAGTTAATTAAAAAACGTGCTTGGATCAAATCTTAAGCAAACATTCAACAAAATCATTAGTTCAAACCACTTCAAGAAAGACATTTTACTGAAAATCCAGTATTCTGCTTGGCTCATGAAAGTTCTATTCTTAGGAAACTACAAGTATTTGGATTTATATCTAATTTCTCGTCAACGTTAGGAACTATTGCCTTGACTGTTGTTCCATAATGACCTTGTGGGATGAAAATAAATTAAAAGACATAGACATTTAGTTTGAAAACTAAGCAGAAAGTATTTATGGTAAAAAGAATTCATTAACTAAGATTAAATCAATTGAACCCTACATGAGTGCTTGTTATCTTTTGGTTTTCCATGCAAACATTGGTCTTTTGGTTTGAACTACTCTTAGAGAAAAGGATGCTCTTCACTATCTTGGTCTTGTAAACAAGGTCCTTCTTAGGTTCATTTAGGATCAAATCAAACTACATCCATCAAATATTTATCATCTCATCCCACAGCAAACTTTGAGATTTTGAAACATCATTATCTGAATGAACATCCTTTAAATCAAATAAAATCATTTGTTTAGTTAGGCTGTGGATGAATCCTTTATCACACATAGTTAAAATTGTCACTTACTTACTGAGCGAGTTCATTCTAGATGAATCTCTAGCATCTTGATTCTAAACTCATTATCCAAATCAAAACAATCAAAATCCAATCCTAAAGTCCAACATTGATCCAAAGTTCCTAAAAGTTCAACAGCCATATCATTCACCCCTTTCATCCTTCATCTCATCATTGGTCCTAAATTCCTTAGAGGTCAACAAGGTCAAAACACACGAAAAACATGGAATATAAACTTGATTCATACATCATGAGTGGTCTAAATCAACCAAACTATCAAAGCCTTACAATGTCGATTGATTATCAAAACTCACATTTATGTAATCCATACATGGCATCATTATCTCCTACAAACCTCAATGGTACAACAAATGTAAGTATGCCCAATCTAAATTTTGGAACACCTTTCCCTATGGTAGATTCAAATCAAAGTCCAAACCTACAAATCTATCAACCAAACAATCAATGCATGAGTCTTCAACAAAACAAAATTATCCCACCAAATCCATACATTCCAAATTTGAATAAACCAAGTACAAGTTTACCAAACAAGAACATTTCAAATCCACACTTGGTAAACTTTGGGATAGATATATTTGTGAATCATACAAATGTTGTTCAAAGTCCAAACAATATGTTAACGACTCCATGTATTGATCCAACTCAAGGTAACACCATGCAAAATCAATGTTACCTATTTAATCAAGGCAATGTGATTCCCAACCACAACAGTGTTCAATTTCAACCTATAATGCCAAATCTAAACATCATCCCAAATCAGAGCATTGTCCAAAATCAATTTGTCCATGATCCCATACTAACACCACAAGTATACATTCCAAATATTCTTGAACAAAAACCAAATCAACTATATCAAGTGTGTCAAGATCAAACTTTGCAAGATCAAATTGCTACACTTACTAAAATAGTTGATTCATTGCGCCAAGAGACATCTCCACCCCAAAATAAATACTATTCCATTTGTTAAACCATGTCATCAAAGAATTGAGTTGTGTCCACAAACACATCAAGAACAATATACCCAATGTCAAGAGGTTGGATATCAAGATCAACAACATCAACAAAAAACCCAATCACCCCGTCTCAAAGATCAATCACCACATCTCCAAAATCTATCACCACAAGGTCAGTTTAAATTAAAAATCTCACAAGGTAACAAACAGAAATACACACCACTTGGGGAACCAATTGAATTAGTCATGCAACAGTTGGTACATGGAAATCTCATCAAAATCCCCGTTTATGAAAATTATCAAGAGCCTCAAGTTAAACTACCATGGTATAACGAGAAGCACCTTTGTGATTTTTTCCAAAAAAGGGACACACAACATCAAATTGCATTCGACTCAAAAATCTCATCCAAGATCTTATTGATTAAAAAATAATAACTATTGAGGACAACAATGAAGATTCAACCACTAGTGATAGCATTGACAATATCTCTATCACAATTGTTGAAAACAATGATCAAGATCTATCCATCAATGAGCGCATTGAAGATGTTTCTATCTCATCTGAAGATCAAATCGACATACATCAAGAGTCAATTTTTGATCATGATAAATACCCCTCAACAATATCCAACAATTATCTATTCAAAGGAGTGTTAACATTATTTGATCCTATAATCAGTGATCCTTCCACCAATGATCATTTTGACAATACCTCTACATCACCTAATGAGTTAGAGGACATATCTCAAAAAATTATTCCAAAGCATGATCAACATCTTTCACCAAAGTCTAGCAATGGCCCTTTCCAAGACATATTGATATCCTTTGACCTGATGGTTACAAATACTAAAGGGATCCTCAACTCAACACTTGATCCAAATTCACTCAAAGATCAAGAGGATATTGAGTCGCTTCCCATGCCTAATGAAGATATCCAAGAACCCTTTATAAGAAATCCATCCTTTGAAACTGACCCATGCCAAGAACATGATCCAAAGTATGTCAAAAGCAATTGCAAAATTAATAAAGATCAAGAATTTGTATATCCAAGATACTACAATGATCTAATGGACACCCTCTTATCTATACAAGATGTTGCAAATGATGATCATATCCATATAGCACATATTCCTCCATCTACCCATGATATGCTTACTCCTAATGGACATGTAGATGATCTTCATTCAAAACAAGAGTCTCATACTCTTGATATCATTACCAAGGAACAAGAGTCTCCTACTCTTAACATTTGTACACATGATCAAGATATAGAAAAATCTAGAGACATTAGAAATGGGTCATGAAGAAGGATTCTACATAAGTTGTGAATTAGAAAAATCTTGTGAATGCATATCAAAAATGAATCACGAGGGATACTTTTACATGGACAGTGAATCATTAACACCTATTGAAGAAGCATTAAAATATGATATTCATAAGATCAAGCCAAAGATATATGAATGAGGAAGTTATCCCACTTATGGAGGATCCTATCACTTATAAAATTGGATCACTTACCTTTTTTAGGGAAAGCTATTTTATCAATGAAGAAGCTATCACCTTTGAATATCCACAATAGAGTAGAGAAGGATTAGCACCTTGTTTCCAAGGTAAATCATATCCTATTGCAAATAAAATGTTTCAACAGATGAATTATCAAGGTAGAGGATTAGGCCTACATGAATAGGGTATCTTAGAACCAGTGCAGATTATTGGAAATCCTAAGCATCAATGTCTTGGTTGTTCGACAATTAAGGGATCTAAAAATATCAATGCAAGCTTCTCAAGGGATTGGGAAAGGGATTCTTTCCACATCAAAGAAGCACCAATTCCCGCATGGGATGCTAGTTTGAGCATTTGAATAAGATTTCATTAGCTTTTATTTTATTTTTTACTTTGTTTTCTTGTTCTTGTGTTTGAATGAATTTCATGGGGAATGCTTGTTTAGACTTGTTTATTGGCTAATGTTTGATTATTTTTTCATGTTTGAGCAGGTCTAGGCAAAGAATTCACAACATTAATCTCCTAGTGGTTTGTTCTGAGTTGTTTCTATGTTTATATACCACATGTACATTTTTGACAATAAAGAGGCCTAGATTTGATCCATGAATATTGGAGAGTTGTATCATGTAGCTGTATCCCCAAAATTGAAGCACCTCGTACACTCTAGGTAGTTGTTGATTACTAGGCCAAGTGCAATATAGTCGACGATGAAATGTATCTTTGTAAATTGATCTCAAACTTAGGGGCAAGTCATCATCTAGATCACATTCGTTCTCATAGGGTATGTATTCCACCTTCTCCATGTCTCTAAGAAAATTATGCATCTTTAAACCAATTCTTGTTCTATGACTTGTTTTCATCAATTCCTCATCTTCTGAGTTGGTATATTGGCACACATTTTTGTTAGATGTATCATCTGATAAATGATCATTGCCCTCTAGGCTAGAAGTTGGTGATCTAGGAGAATTTAAACCATGAACTTTATCCTACTAGTATCCATTAAGAAAAAAAATAGTTATTTAAATAATATAAAACAATGTTTAAATGAAGTATACATGTTATTTATATCAAATTGGAAAATTCCTTACCACAATTCCTATTGGATTTGAATCACTTGTAGGAGGCATATTACCGAGTGTAAGCTCATCATATATGTAATGCCTTTGTACAATTTTTCATTTGAATTGTTTCTTTCCACAACATACAAAACATCCACAAACAACAATTTTCTCAAAGTATTCATCCCATGTACTATAGTCTTGACCAACCTTTTCTTCAATGCAATCATTTGTTGTGTCTAGAAGATCCATTTTCATATCCTCTTCCACCCACTCTCGTCTACGTGATTTAACAATTTTAGGTCGACATCCATGTACATATCTTCTTCTTTTGCTAGTTGAATGCTTAGGCTCTACATTTGCTGCAATCTCCATCTAAAATAATCAACAACATGCATTAATTTATGTCAAGATTGGATAATACATTATAAATTTCAATAAGACTGAAAAAAGATGGACACATCACAAAAAGCCATTAGATCATTTTTTCCTAAGTTAAGTCAAAATTTGAGTACTTGATGTCCTGCTTCATCCATTCTGTCCTCATTTGAAATGACACGATCTGTTGCCATGGCCTCATCTCGCCCCAATAATACACAACATAGTAAATAATGTTTAGTACACCAATTATATCATTTCAATGAATATGCCATCAAACACAAAACCTCACTTTAGTCATATATTTTCTCAAAGTATTCATCCCATGTACTATAGTCTTGACCAACCTCTTGTTCAGTGCAATCATTTGTTGTGTCTGCAAGATCCATTGTCATATCCTCTTCCACCCACTCTCATCTATGTGATTTAACAGTTTTAGGTCCACGTCCACATACATATCTTCCTCTTTTGCTAGTTGAACACTCAAGCTTTTCATTTGCTCCAATTTCCATCTAAAATAATCAACAACATGCATTAATTTATGTCAAGATTGGATAATACATTATAAATTTCAATAATAATGTGAAAAAAGATGGATGTATCACAAAATTCCATCAAATTATTTTTTACTAAGTTAAGTCAAAATTTGAGTACCTGATGTTCCGCTTCATCCATTGTGTCCTCATTTGACATGACACGATCTATTGCCATGGCCTCATCTCACCCCTATAATACACAACATAGTAAATAATGTTTAGTACAACAATTATATCATTTCAACGAATATGCTATCCAACACAAAACCTCACTTTATACATATATTTTACCTATATTTCACACTTTAGATGACTCATCTAGTTGTATAAGGGTCATTTCTGAGTTTACAAATCTAACCGAGCTATTAGTTTTGCACCCAAAAAATTGACATGGGATAAAGAATAGATAAAATAGGGAACCATGATTTCTCCCTTGGAATATATGAAGATGAAGTCAATTTAGGATCAATTTATTTATCAACTTCCAAGCAAAATACATCATTTTGCACTGCTAGGTGCTAAATTAGGTGCACTTTGTGCCACCTTTTTCATCCCAAACAAATTACATTTAGGGCTGAAAGGTAGTGCTAAAGTCGGTGCTAACTACGTTGACTATAGCGCCGACTACTAAATCAAGAACAAAAAATTAGAACTTCCCACATCAAGGAAGAGATGATAGGAGAAAAAAGTTGCCGAAGGAAGAGAGGAGAAAAAAGGGAAACACAACGTGAAGAAGGGCTACAAGAAAGTAGATTAGAAATTCAATTTAGTTTGCAACACCATAGGTAAGGTTACAATTTTTTTTTTCGTTCCCACAAATATTTTTGTTTGGATTAAATGGAGAGGATTGTGAAGAAAGGGTTGTGAATATTGTTTTGTTTACATGCAAATCATTCAAGTCTCATGTGGTTGCAAAGGAGGAGGGTAAAATTGTAGACATTGTATTATTTCCTCCACATTCGAGAGTAGTGAACACATTTTTGAAACCCCAATGCCCCAGTTCGCTTATCATTCCCATCCCAAGCTTTTGGTTTCTGGTTTGATTTCTTGGACCTTCCTTCCATACCTTTCTCTGAAGACAACTTTCTCTCTTCCTTCCTAAAAAAGTAGTCAAGTGCTTTCAAGACAAGTCATTAAACTGCATCCGCCCCATTGTAGCTAGGTCCCATGGGAACAGAGGTTGGTTGAGACAATACGAGGAGATAGGGATTTTGAGACAACAACTCAATAATAGATCATTTCCTCAAATTTGTGAGACCTTCGGCCTTAAATTAGCTATTACTAATTTTCACTTATTCTTTTACAAAACAATGAGCTCGTGGCTTTGAATTGATTGTGCACACACATTCATTTTCTTTCTAATCAATAGATGCGACTCGAGCATGGGACCTATCTGTGTCAACTCTCAATAAAACCACACTCTGTGCCCTTTTTATCCCCCAAAGATTACCATTCTATACAGGTGTGCAAGTGTTGATTTTTTTACAATACATTTGATTCATTTTTCAAATATTTACATCCTTTCAAATATATTTATATTCTATACAAGTTTGCAAGAAATTGATTCATAGGCGTTTAAATCTAGAAAGAGAGTCATTCAAGGTAAAACTTTCATACCACAAACTGGATGAAAACTTTCATACCTGGCAGTGTGTACTTCGTTTGCCTCCACAGACTAGACGAAAATAATTTTCCCAAGGTCGCCTCAACATGTTAAGCAATAGAGGGAAGAGAACAAAGGGAGAAAACTCTAGCCACAATGAGGTAATTCGTTGTCAATTTATAGATTTGTAAATGTTTCCATTGTTTCTTTCATTTTTAGTTTTTAGTTTTTTATTTTTAAATTTAAAAGAAGAAATTTATTATTATATATATATATAGGGACATGTGATTGACAAAGATAAAGAGACATTGGATTCCATATTGGGGAAAGAGGCAGTGAACAAATTGGATGATGTGCACTAGACAATGCTTGCCAGATACATAGAAAACCGATCTAGTGAAGCCCCTCAAACATTGCAACCAAATCAACCATGTCAAAGGGAATCAATTGATTCCCCAAGCAGTCCTGGATCAAGCAAAAGATCCAGGAGGAAATCAATAATAGTAAACTCTAGGAATGTAGAACATGGAGTAGAGGCTTCCACTGTCCCAGCCACTCTTGGGACACAAACTTCTTCCACCATGCCATCTTTTCGATCTTGCATTGGTAGCTACAATACTAAGATAGCATACGATGTAGTTTCAGGGGAAGTCCGAATGACAGATGTTGGAAAAGGGTTTGTGAATAGGTTGAAGGAATCATACCTTCAATGGTTCAAAGACCATCTACATTTTCCATTCTCAAAGATACCCATACACATGCAAAAAGAAATTATCAATGACATGGAGACTAAATTTGGCATAGGTTGGTCTATGAAGAAGGTAAAGCTACAAATGTCTCAAAATTGCAAGATATTTTAGTGTAACCAAACAGAGAAGATAAAAAAAATCCCTCCTGAGCTAAGGCTCAAAAAAAGGCCAATTGATGTGTGTCAAAGTATGGAATGAGCTTGTAAAAGCATATGAGAAGTCCGATGCACAGAGGAAGTCCGGTGAGGAGGGTATGCAGGTATTTGAATTTTCTCATAAGATTATATCAAATTTATTAAACGATTTTTAAATTTTATTTGTGCATAGTTAAATTGAATTAGTATATGTTTTAGGACAAGGCCTCCAAGGCTAGGCTTCAAAAAATTTGTGCAATGCATCACAGTGGCCATAAAGGTTTACAAGCCTTGATTTAATATGTTAAATGGTATTTTTTTAATTTCCTAGGAAAAAGGAAATGATTGCATATTAATTAGTTTAACTAGTCCATGTTCCATGTTTTGACAAGAGGAGAAATATGGCCGACATCCAAAGCAATTTGAAAAGGAAAAGTTACAAAGCAAAAAGTGGGATGATTTTTTAATCTAGATGGAGAACAAGGTATCAATAGTTAAATTTCAATAACTTAGTTGGATATTGTTGTGTTAATATGCCAATTTGTATTTCTTGTGTTGAGTTGTTTATTAATGCATAGGATGAGTTCTAAAGTGCTTCTATGTTGGTCCTAGATCCCACTCAATTGTCCCATTATTTCATGTTTAGGAAATAAATATTGTTTTCCTTAAAGGGTAGTGGGTGACGTTCATGCATTATTTTCATCACATCTTTTAATTAATGACCATTGTCTTTTAATATCTCTCAAGTGTCCTCATTTAAGTTATGAGTTATATCATTTGAGTAACTTAGTCCCATGTTGATTTGATTTATCTTCTTTTCTCTCAAACATGATATCTCAAGGAGTGCTTCCTTGGTATCTCAAGGAGTGCTTCCTTGAATTCATGTTGCCATTCTACTAAGTGATCCACATTCATCTTTGTCATCCTTCCTCATGATGCTGCCATTCTTTTAACATGTAAGAATGTTTTGATGCATCTTGGTAGGAATCCTATAGATCTAACACATCCTTGTAGTCTACATCACTTGGAATAGCTAACCAACCACTTAATTTGTCCATCTAATTTTAAAAAGGCAATAAATTCCTGTCTTCCAAGTTAAAAAAGCTCCATAAATAAAGAAATCAATAGTAAAAAACTTGCAACCTAATCTGATCAACATAGAGAAGTGTGTAATAATAGACTTATTAACATTCAAAAGATAAATAGAATGTCCTTAACACCAAGTAGAGCTATCCAAAAAAGATAACTAAAAACACAAACGTGCTCCCGTACTCAATGGCCTAATGATTGGTTGTCACAAAAGTCAAACTACCGAAGTAACAACATTGATCAAGTTAACATATATGCATCATTTGCATAAAAAATTGAACCATTTATGTGCATGAATAAATAGTAGAAGGATGTAGATGAACTAAATTCATATGAATTTATGCCTCTTGGCAGGCATTCCTCTTGAATCTCTAATATAGGTTCCCGAGACTTCCCTATAGCTTTTACCTTTCATCGCTGCCTTTCCTCTTCACTGTCAAACTCATCTCCTTTTTCCTTATCTGCATTTTTGGCTTCGACTTCTAATTCATCCCATGTTTTACCTTCCTCCCCTTTAGAATCTTCTTCTTCTTTGTCCTCATCTAACTCCATAAGAGATTCATCTTCTGAACCTTCCTCATTTGATTCTAATTCCTCTTCTACATCAGAGGGTTCATATCCTTGATCTGAATCTTCTAAATTATCAGAACCAGAATCACTAGCTTCCATATTCAAAAATTCCCAACCACCATCTTCAATAAATTTATCTAGATCATTAGTAATAGTCTTCAAAATTGGCCACCAATTCAAGTTCATTATGCTTTCATAATACTTTATATCCATGGAGTTCAACCATTCCTTGATGCCATCAAGTGAAGATTGAGGAATGGTGTCAATGTGGAGTACATATCACTTTAAGTCTTTGAAAACAATAGCCATATCAAATGCCTTTTTCCCAAGTCCTACTCTCTCAAGGTTAATAATCTCAATCTCACTAATAGTGATTACTAAGAAAGGTAATTCCACCAACTCTACCAAACAGTTTACCATAGGAACAATAAAAGCAGAGGCTTTGAAAGGAACTCCATGAAAACCAATCTCTCTAAATGGTACATCAAACTCTAGTTCAAAATATTTTATATGAGGTTGCTCCCATAGCTCTCTTACTGGCTTGAAAAATCCTTGAAACTCTACATTGATTTGTACCCTATCCTCTTGCTGTTTCTTCCTCAATTTCATCAGATCATACATTAACCTTCTTGCCCCTCTAAAGTTTGGACCACATCCATGCCTCCACATAAGCTGGACATCCTTGGTTCTTGGTTCCCACACCATGATATGGTTATGCAAATGAAAATGAAGCAATGATAATCTCCTTCTCGTGGTGGAAGAATGCATGCTTAATGTTTTGATACATGATAGCTCTCTATTCTGCTCTCATGGTTGAATATCAAAATCCATTATGGTGGGATCTAGAGTTCCAATCATCTTTCTTCCTCTTCTACCAAATGTTGGCCCAATCCACAAGTCTGCCAACCTAATTGCCTTTGTTTTTGAAAGCTGAAGTTTCTCCTGAGTCACTAGTGTAGCTTCCTCTTCCTTTTCAAACTCTTTCATTGCTACAGATCATTTGTGGGATTTAATCATTTATACCACATCATTGATGTGTTTTGAAACCTTGGATCTAAAGGAAATTTCCTTAACATAAATACTGCTAGGGAATTTCAATGTTGGCATTAAATTCGGAACCTAGAACATTGAAAATTATCATTCTATAAGAATTCCCTCTATCTTGTTGGCTTGTAACACTCTTGATGGTGGCTACATGAAATGGAACCATGATTCCATATATGGGTACTAAAACAACATCATTTTTTATATCAACCTGAATCATGAGCTCTCTAGAAATAGGGATATCATCCACATTTTTGTATGAAACCATCTCAGTGGATGGCTTGGAAAAGCCATGTCCATCTCCTATACCAATGCCCCTTGTAGCCAATCTTCTTGTAGTATCCTCATTCTTTTGTAGAGGGTTGGCACTTAAGGTTATGTAATAGAATTTACATTTGATAGTTAAATTGTATAACAATTTTTTTTATGATCTTTACTAACGTTTATTAGAATTGTTGCATGTTTTGCATCATTGGAATCACATATTAGCTGTAACTTTTTTGAAATTTTATTATGGTATGTGCACTTTGATATGATGTAATATGATTATGGTTTCATCTCATATGTTGCAATATTAGATATGTAACAAAAAAATAAATTATTGCATGAAATAAATAATAACTTTTCATTTTTTTAATTTTTTTTACAGAACATGGGTCCTCCAGAAGATCAAGATGATCCTCATCATGATATAGATCCAGAAAATATTGGTTCTACCGGTATAGATCACATGGCAGAGGATGATACAGATACAAAAGAAACTGAGGCTGATGATAATGATGATGACGACAACGACGACAACGACGACAATGATGATCACAATGGTGGTGATGATGATGAGGCATTTACTAGTAGTACCTAGTGATATTCATGATCATATAGACTGCATCATGGATTATTGCTAATATATTGTTATGATGATGATGATCACAATGGTGGTGATGATGATGAGGCAATTGCTAGTAGTACCTAGTGACATTCATGATCATATAGATTGCATCATGGATCATTGCTGATATATTGTTATGATGCCTCTTTCAGAGTTACTATCATATGTATCATTTTCACCAACCTATATTACCATATTATTGGGTTATATCATGTTAGAGTTATCATTTTCACTTATATCATTTGGACATGTATCATATTGACTTGTATCAATTTTAGTTAAATAATTTATCATTTTTACTTATATCATTTGTACATGTATCATTTTGACTTATGTCAACTGATAGACATGTATCATTTTGACATGTTATTGATCTATTGAAATATTTGAATTTCACTTGTTTTAGTTATATATGATGATGATCTTATCAGTATTGACTTGTCAATTTATATATATTAAAAGTGGTCAATGATTTTTGGGTGGATATTTATTACGTATGACGATTTTAATTTACTGCTCGGGATGGATGTTGTCAAATTCAATTAAATTATAGATATTTGACTGACTTGTTTTAATTATAGATGATGATCATGTTATAATAATTATCTTGTTATTTAATCATATGAGTTAAGTAATTAAATTACTTACTCTATAATCATATGAGTTTTTAAGAGGCATCATATATTTAACTAATTAAATTGAAATAAAACATATTAAATTAATAAATGGAAGCAAAACAAGAAGCATTTTTAGAAGAAAAAAAGGAAGCAACAATGGAAGCCAAACTAGAAACAAACCAGAAGCAATCTTGGAATCAAAATTGGTAGCAAAACTGGAAGCAAACCTAGAAGCAAAACCAAAAGCAAAACTAAAAGCAAAAGCAAAAGCAAAGCAAGAAGCATTTTTTAGAAGCAAAAAAGGAAGCAAAACAAGAAGCATTTTTAGAACCAAAAAAGGAAATAAAACAAGAAGCATTTTTAGAAGCAAAAAAGGAAGCAACACAAGTGGTGCAGGAGCACCTAGGAAACACACCTAGGAAGCAGTCTAGGTTGAATTTTGTTTGGGTATGTTATTTTGAAGGTCATGTTGACCATTTAGTTAGCATTTGTGGATTATGAATAAGTGTGATCAGTGGAATAAGAAGTGGAAAGAATGGATGGGTTTAGAAGCTCATCTTGCTTAGGTTGCTAACTTTTGACAAAAGTTGGAAAACACAGTGGAATTTTGGAACGTTGCCCATTAGGGCATGTATAAGTCCGACCAAAGAAGATAAATAATTGAGGAACCTTATTTAAGGTGTACCTCAACTTGAAAACAAGGTTAGAAGCCTTGACATTATTGTGGGACTTTGGTGTAATTGAAGGAAAGCCATTTTTTGAGAGTTATTTTTTGATTTTTGCTTCAAATAGAGCTTTAATGGATTAAATCTGTTACTGTTTTGAATGTAGGATGTAGTGTTGTTAGGATACAAGCATTGTGTGATAGTTTTGTGCTTTCTTCATTCATTTTCTTTCATTGTTTGTAAATAGTTTGTTGGCACCTTGTTGCTAGTCTGAACCAGGCAGGCTAAGAAGAATGGAGTGCTAGACCACTTTCCCACTGTACAAATTGTACGACCCTTTGAGAACAGTGCCTAGAATCCATGTATGTACATGTGGTAGGTCTTAGGGTTAGGTAACAAACTGGAGTTGTTGGAAAGATCTTGCCCTAGGCGAGCCAGAATGGTGCTCGGTTAGGAAGGCAAGAAGTGCAGAGCATAGAACTTTGCAGGGGTTCAAGCTCTTTAAGAATTTCCTTTTGGAGGTGATAGGTAAGTGTCTTACCTAGTTGTGGTATTAAGGGGAAGTCTCCATCAGTTCAATTGATGTGAGAACAAGTTGATAGATTGCAAGCAGCCAGACAGTGGCTTAAAAACCCTAGAAAATACCCATTTTTAGATTCAAGATTTGTACGGTCTGTTAAGACTTAAGACCTCAAAAATCCTTGAGAGGTGTGCATTTGATCCAAGAATTCCAAAGAAAGAATGGGTGTCTTTTGGGAAGTTTTTAAACAAAGACCAGTTTTCTAGTAAAAGGAGGCCTAATTGGGGCCCAAGGGCTAGTAGCCTTTTTAACCCTAATTGAGGGTTTGGGTGGAAGCGATGGAAAGATGGAGTTTATTGGACCTTTGAGAAACCTAGAAGGATGATTTGGAGCAAATGAATGCATCTCTACACCCCTGCAAGGTCAACTTTAGTGTTGCTAATGGATTAGCCTTTAGGGTAGATTAAGGGCTAAGGAAGTGTTGAAGTGTTGCCCCAAGGTTGGCTTGGTTGGTAGGTTATGACTTGATGGTTGGGTTGGTAAGGTGAACTAGGGGATTCTACACAAGTAGTAGGTCCTATAGGTTAAGGTGGTGGAGTGTTACACCATAGGGTCTTGCTAAATAAGATCCAAAGCATGGAACAATGAGTGTTTCCATCAACCTCCCTATCAGTTAATTGCTCAGGCAAGTTAAAAGATTTGGGATAGAATCTTGCATGTCAGACCTTGAATCTAGTGGTTCTACCATCATGGTGACAAATACTTAATTGGCTAAGATGGTTGAAGAACATGAGGAAGCAAGTAGGCTAATGAGGGAAAGAATAGCCCAACTTGAGCAAGTAATGAGGAGCGCACAGTTAGAAGGAAGGATACCAAAGGAAGAAGAGGTTGCGGAGGAAGAAAATACCCCTGAACCTGACCCTATTTTGAAAGAGAAGCCTTTCTTGAAAGCATTGAAGGCTTTGAGTGGAAAAGCACTTGAAGGCATACCATTGTTTAGTGGAAAAATGGAAGCTGATTTAGTTGTGGATTGGATAGAGGGAATGGAAAACCATTTTAGATGTGATGGAATCCTTTGAGCACATAAATTAAGGTGGCCAAAATCCAAGGTTAATGGGTTTTTACTTTGACATGATTTGGAGTTCATTCGAGATAGAGAGAGGAAAGAATGGCGGCCTATCTCTGCTTGAAGGAATGGTTTCCAAGTAAGAGAAGCGCCATGCCCCGGATGATTATGAGATTCAATTACGAGAAAAGAGCTTGAGGCAAAGAGACCAAGATGTAAACACACTTACCTTTGAGGTTTCAAAACTTTGCATGATCTAATGTGACAGAGGATGAAAGTCTCAAGGTGGCTAGATACCTTAACGGTTTGAAGTGGAATATCCAAGAGGAGATGACTCTTCTAAGTCCCAAGACAGTACACCAATGTTACCAATTAGCTATAAAGATTGAGGAAAGAAGCAAGAGGAAGCAAGAACAGACTTCTAAGAGCAGAGGCAAAGGCATAGAACAAAGAGGACATAGAGGTGGATACTAAGGTAGAGGGAATGAACAAAGAAATTAGGGAGAGTCTAAACTCATAGAGCAGGGAAGTGAAACATCTTATAGAGGAGGATATAACAAAGGCAAAGGTCCTCAAGGAGGTTCAAATAGAGGAAGAGGACCAGGAAGAAGTAGTTCATACTTTGCCAATATGAAGTGTTATAACTGTGGTCAAGTAGGTCATCCAACTTATAGGTGCCCGGAGAAAGCATCTTCATCAAATACTGAGAAAAGAGTGGCATATGCTCAAGAGGACACCATGAGTGTCAAGTCACCAGAGGTCAATCACATTGAATAAGAAGTGGGGGAGAATTTGATGTTCAGTAGAGTTTTGATCAGACAACAGGTCAAGGAAGAGCCAAAACATAGAAGAGCCTTATTTAGAGTGAGGTGCAAAATACTTGGGAAAGTATGCAAGGTTATTGTGGATTCAAGTTCAACTGATAACATCATCTCTGAGGAGGTAGTAAAGAAGTTGAAATTAGAGAAAGTACCCTACACCAATCCCTACAAGGTGACATGGTTGAACAAAGGACAGAGTGTTCTTGTCAATGAGCAGACAACGGTGGAGTTCTCCATTGGAGGATACAAAGACAACTTGGTTTGTGATATTTTATCCATGGATGCATGCCATCTACTATTGGGAAAACCATGGCAGTATGACATAAGTGTCATGTATGATGGAAAAGAGAACACCATTTCTTTCAAGAAGGATGGGAAGGCATTTAAGTTGCAGTCACTGTCAGATGAGGAAGAAGGACCGTCAAAGATCCCTAGTGTCTTATTAAGCAGTGGAAAAGAGTTCATTAACAACCTACATCAAGGATGTGAAGGATATGTGATCATGGTGCAACCCAAGGAAGAGGACAAGACTGAGAAAACAGTCATACCCGGAGCAGTCTAGAAGTTGCTTGAGAAGTATAAAGACATAGTGAGTGATGGAACACCAGCAACCTTACCTCCACAAAGAGCCATTAGTCATCAGATTGATTTCATACCAGGGGCTTCATTGCCAAACAAAGCAGCCTACAAGCTTACCTCAGATCAGAACCTAGAGGTAGCTAGACAAGTACAGGAGTTATTGGATCAAGGATTGATTAGGAAAAGAAAAAACCCATGTGCAGTACCAGTGGTCTTAGCAACCAAGAAAGGTGGTAAGTGGAGACATACTTGATTCTAGAACTTGTCATGCAGGAATCACAATCAGGTATAGGTTCCCAATTCCTAGAATTGAGGACTTGATGGATTGTCTTGGAGGAGCTCAGTACTGCACCAAGTTGGATCTCAAAAGTGGATACCACCAGATCAAAATCAAGGATGGAGATGAGTGGAAGACGGATTTTAAGACAAATGATGGGTTGTATGAGTGGAAGTTATGCCATTTGGCCTCTCTAATGCTAAATACATTCATAGAGGCTCATGGATAAGAGTGCTCAAGTTTTACAAGGATGTTGTGGTGGTATATCGATGATATACTCATTTTGTAAAACAGTGAAGACACCCTAAAACATGAGTTGGTTGCCCAAAGGTTGCAAGAGAAAGTTGTGTCAATCTGAAATCCAGTTCTTCAAACAGAGCATGTGTATTTAGGTTTATAGTATCCCAAGGATCATTGAAGATGAACCCAGAAAGCAGGTGGAAGCCATCCTAATTGGCCTACTCAACCCACGAAGGGACAAGGTAAGAAGTTTTTCATGGATTGGCTCAGTTTTAAATTCATGAGAACTTCAATGGCATGTGCACAGTCCTAGAACGCAATCAAGGTGGTTTGAAAACTAGGTTAAGTGGACTCAAGAAGTTGAGAAAGGTTTTGAGAAACTGAAGCAAGAAGTGGCAACTCAACCTATTCTCTTATTACCTAGTTTTGACAAGTTGTTTACTATGGAATGTGACGCTAGTGGAGTTGCAGTAGGAGGAGTACTCAGCCAAGAAGGAAGGCCTGTGGCTTTCTTTAGCGAAAAGCTTAATGAAGCTAAGACTAAGTACTCTACTTATGATCTAGAACTGTATGCTTTAGTGCAGTCACTTAGGAAGTGGAGACATTATCTCCTACCCAAAGAGTTTGTGGTGTTTACTGACAATCAAGCACTTAGCTACATCAAAACTCAAGAGAAATTGAACAATAGACATTTGAAGTGGATGGAGTATCTTTAAGCCTTCACATTTACCATCAAACACAAGAAAGGATAGTTGAACAAGGTGGTAGATGCACTAAATAGAAGATTGCTAACAATGCAAGAGATACAGATCTAGAGCATTGGAATAGAGAGTTTCAAGGATCTCTATGGTGAAGATGAAGACTTCTTAGAGGCCTACAAGGTATGTTCTGACTTTGAGAATCATTTTCATAGTAAATACTCAGAGTATACATTACAAAGTGGATTGTTATTCAAGGGAAATTAGTTGTGTGTGCCAAAAGGTTCTATGAGAGAGAATCTTATACAAGAAAAGCACAATGGTAGTCTTAGTGGTCATTTGGTATCAACAAGACAATGGAACTAGTGCAAAGGTTCTACTATTGGCCCCAAGTTGCCGAGGATGTTAGAAAGGTATGTGGGTGATATGGTTGTATGAAAGCCAAAGGGCTAGCAATAAGTTTTATTATCGCGCTACCTATTCCCAACAGAGACCATGGGGTGTCGGCATGGATTTGTGGTAGGAATCCCCCAGACTAAGACGGGGTTTGTGGGTGTCTGTCTTGGTAGTAGATAAGTTTAGCAAGAAATGAGTCACTTTATCCCTTACCCAGGAATACACACATGATGCTACTCACCTTTTTCTTCAAGAGTGAGGATCATGGATTGCCTTTGAGCATTGTATCGAGATGGGAATGTGTAAGTTGTAGTCCTTTGGAAAGGCTCTGTGGGCAGTTAGGTGCGGTGTCCTTTGGATTAGCTTACCATCCTCAGACTGATGGAAAAATTGAGGTGGTTAATAGGGTGTTAGGTAATCTTCTAAGATGCCTAACCAAAGAGTATGGACAGACATGGGACATGGTTATCTCACAGGCTGAGTATGCATACAATGATAGTGTGAACAAAACTACAGGGAAGAGCCCTTTTAAAATAGTGTATGGGATGCACCCAAGAGTGTGTGTGAACTTAGAGATCTAGGAGCTATGGAGCATAGGAGTGGACATGCAGAGGACTTCACTCAAACTATGAAAGAGATTTAGGAGTAGGTAAAGAAGACAGTCACCGAAGCCACACAAAAGTTAAAGGATAAGGTAGATTTGTCAAGAAAAGATTTGCAATTTGCAGTAGGAGACTATGTCATGGTCCACCTCAACAAATCCAGGTTACAGAAGGGTACATCAACCAAATTGCAAATGAAAAGGGTGGGACCATGCAAAGTGTTAGCCAAATATGGGAAAAATGCATACAAGGTGGAGTTACCTATAGATTTAGGAATTTCACCAGTGTTCAATGTAGCTGATCTGATCAGATATAAGGGATCAGTCAATGATTTAGATCAGTAGGGATATCTTCAAGGATGTCAGCAATATAGTCTTACCAATTCAAGACAAGCTTCAGGCATAAAGAATCTTGGAGTCAAGAGTGAAGAAATCTACAAGGCATAAGGTGTACATGGAGCATCTTATCAAATGGAAGAACAAACATGAATCTAAAGCTACTTGGGTAGATGAAGCTGAGTTCAAGAAGCAGGGCATTGAAAAATCATTGATCTCTCCTCACATTCCTTAGAGTTTGTGCAGGGAGGGGGAGAATGGTGCAGGAGCACCTAGGAAACACACCTAGGAAGCAGTTTAGGTTGAATTTTGTTTGGGTATGTTATTTTGAAGGTCATGTTGACCATTTAGTTAGCATTTGTGGATTATGAATAAGTGTGATCAGTGGAATAAGAAGTGGAAATAATGGATGGGTTTAGAAGCTCATCTTGCTTAGGTTGCTAACTTTTGACAAAAGTTGGAAAACATAGTGGAATTTTGGAACGTTGGCCATTAGGGCATGTATAAGTCCGACCAAAGAAGATAAATAATTGAGGAACCTTATTTAAGGTGTACCTCGACCTGAAAACAAGGTTAGAAGCCTTGGCATTATTGTGGGACTTTGGTGTAATTGAAGGAAAGACAGTTTTTGAGAGTTATTTTCTGATTTTTGCTTCAAATAGAGCTTTAATGGATTAAATCTGTTACTGTTTTGAATGTAGGATGTAGTGCTGTTAGGATACAAGCATCGTGTGACAATTTTGTGCTTTCTTCATTCATTTTATTTCATTTTTTGTAAATAGTTTGTTGGCACCCTGTTGCTGGTCTGAACTAGGCAGGCTAAGAAGAATGGAGTGCTAGAACCAGAAGCAAAACCAGAAGCAAAGCTGGAAGAATAAAAAGAAGAAAAATAGTAATAA
>VDFB02118697.1:0-13143 GCA_007258455.2 Sequoia sempervirens
AAGATGTTGTCGATATCAGGAGGAGGTCATTAAGGAGAATATGGCATCGGTGAATGTCTTGGATAAAATTTTGTAGCTGGCACTTTCCTTTTTGTTGGATCAGCAGGGTTGCTGATGTTTTTGTTGTTGTTCTGCTGACGGGTTCCTTATGTTTTATCTTTTTTCAGCTTTTTAGTTTTTTGGGCTACTGGTTTTTATTGCTGAGTTCCTCTTGCAGCTTTTTGTTTTTGTAAAGGGTTTTGGGGCTCCTTCAAAACCTATTTTTTATTATCAAAAACATATGTTTCCACCATTAATACATTGCTTATTATGAGGTGTTTTGTATGGTCACATGAGCACATTTGTGCTTATAGAAAATTGACAACAATCACACACAACTTTTCCTTTAAAGATCACATTGTCTCATATTTGGATTGTGGGTAACAATATTGATAGAGATTGGTTTTAAAATTGAATGTTTCCATTTACAAAATGTGTGAGAGGATCAAGGAAAATTTTGGATTTGATTTTTCTTTTTCTTTAACCATTTTTCTCCCCCTTCCTCTTCTATAATTTTTGTGCATGGTGTTAGTTTAGTATTTTAATGATAAATTTCAAATATCAAAAGGTAATGAATTGAATAAATTTTATACATGAATTTTTATCTTATTTTTAACATAGTTATGTTTGAATAAAATTTAAGACTTGTGTTGGCTAATAGTGTTATATTTTTACTAGGTGAGTTTCTCTTTCATACTAATTATTACATTCATGTATCCCCTTAAACAGGACAACCAAATCACTCTCCAACTTAGGGATTTTGGTTAGCCTTTTGCATTATGTTATTATTTGATGAAGACTCTCAAGGTTATCCACCATTCAACAAACTTTATTGTACACCCTATAGTTTTCATGACTTGTGATTATGTTTGTGTGTCAAGAAACACATCAACAATATCGTTAACACTATTTATATAAATACATGTTTCTAGGATATTCACCACTACCAACTCATCGATTGCAATAGCTCACTCAAGCATAAAATTATTTTTGAATTATTGTGGTATCTAGTTCCATCTTATAGAAAATTATATTTCTCTTTGATTATGCCTCATGATTCCAACTCTATCATAAGTACTCTTGCATCACTTGTGCTTCCAAAAAACACTATTTCCATATACGATTATGAGTTTTTATTTTAGATGAATTGTTGTTATTGTCACAAGACCACTAAACATGAACAAAACATGTATGTTTAATTGGAACTTACTATTACAACATCACCACATGTAAGTCAACATATATGTACCACAACTCACTACAATATACTCTATAGACACTCTTCTTATAAGGACTCTCTACAAATGAATATCACTCAAGTCCTAATATTCTCACATTGATATTTAACATAGGGGAGAGTGTGGTATTCAACCCAATAAGTTAACTTCATGCTCAAGGATGGTATAATCCCATCTCATTCCTACACCACATGAAATTGACAGTACTTATAGGTTTTTTCAAATAATATGCAATATTTACTTGAGTATCATTTTTTTCTCCATTTGGACTTTCCTAATTTTGACCATCTCTTCCATAAAAATATATTATTTTTGGTTCTATCATGGTAAACATGATTCTTAGCTAGATAAATTATAGTTTGTGAATCATATTTCACCACTATTTAACTCTTAAAACCAACACTATTACTCAAACTCTTCAACCATATTTCTTCCTTAGAAGCATGTGTTGTAACCATTTATTATACTTAAATAGTTAATAATGCAACCATCTATTGCCTCTTGTTCATCAAACTCACCACTCCTCCAAATAGAATGAAGACATAATCACTTGGTGACCTCTATTTATCAAGATCACTAGCCCAATATAAATATGCAAATTCTTGAACACTCAAGAATCTAACCACATCATTAGTACTAAGATAAGTTAAGAAATAATATAAAGTTCATTTTAGGTACCTAAACACTCTCTTCACATGTGTCTAATTTTATTTACTTGGCTTCACCATGAACTTACTTAGAACTCCCATTGCTTGGGCAATGTTTGATCTTGTGCAAACCATTACATACTCTACTACTCTAGCATAAGGAACACTCCTTATATCCTCCCAATCCCTTAAAAATTTAAGATATTGTTCCAAACTTAGGTTTGTGCTAATTGGTAGGGGTGTACATAATAATTTACTATCTCGCATTCTAAACCTCTGCAAGACTATTTAAAGACACTTCCTCTAGTTTAGCAACAATTTTTCATTGGTCCTATCCCTATATATCTCTGTGTTAAGTATGTATTTAGCAACTCTTATGTATTTCATATGAAACTTATTAATAATTGAATTTTAAGTTTTTGAATTAATCTTGTATTATCTTTAATGATAAGCATATCATGAACATATAAATAATAATTATAATGTGATCATTTACTTATTTTAAGTATACACAATGATCAACAACACTTCTTCCAAAATGCAATTCTAGTACATGTGTCAAAATTTTGGTTTCACACCTATAGGTACTACCTTAATCAATATATTGACCTTTTCAACTTGTAAGCTCGATTATATTTACCTTTCTCCTTGAATCCTCCAAGTTTTTCCATGAATATTTCACCCTCCAAGTCTCCATGTAATAATTTTTTCTTGACATCCATCTTCTCAATCTCCAAATCAAGTGCCACAAGAATGGATAACAACATCATAATAGAAATTAACTTAGAAAAAAGAGAAAATATCTAATAATTACATCAACTTGGGAATATCCCTTTAGCACCAATTGTGCCTTCTACTACTCAAGTGACCATTTTTTTGTAAATGTCTTCTTAAAATTTGACTTGAAATGAATGATTTTTATGTCCTTAGGAATATCAGCTAAATCCCAAGTCATACACTACTTCAATGCTATCAGGTCCTCCTCCATGGCATGTTTCCAAGACTTTTTCTCTTTGGAAACAATAGCCTCTTCCATAGAGAACTTGGTTCACTTTCTCCACAAGTAATACTAAAAACACAAATCTAGTGGACTATACTTTTTAGGTGATCTCTGTTGTCTTATATACCTTCTCACAACTACCAATAAATAATTATTTGTTTCATCTTGTTTAGAGTTTTCACCAAATGAGTTTTCCTCTTCTTCCCCCAAATTATCATGTCCACTGTGTTGTTTAGTTTAGATGGATTTTTATGCTCCAATTTTGTTTTGAAATGCACCTTATCCCTCTCATTCTCATTTGACTATTCTTCCTTTCTTAAGACTCTAAGTTCCCTACATGTATCCCTCCAGTAGAGAACTTTTGGAGTTTTTAAGTTCTAGTGATTGCAGCCTTTAACATTCTTACTATAACTAATAATAATATACTTTTTAGACTTGAAATATAAATTATAACATATTTCCTTTGGAACTTAAATAAATTTATCACAATTAAAGACCCATAAATATATGAGAACTACTTTTTGATAGCCCACATTTCATATGACATCTTATTTTCTAACAAAAAATTAGGACTTATTTTTCAAGTAGCATGTAGTGCTAACCAACTCAACATAGAAATATTGTCCTAGAAAAATAATACTTAACATCCTTCTAGCTTGATTCAACAAGTTTCTATTCAACCTCTTAGCTACCCCATTATGTTATAATATATATGGTTTTGTCATTTGATTTACAATTCTAGTATATTTATAGAATATTTCAAACTCCTTAGGGTATAATACACCACCATTATGTGTCTTAAGTTATTTTATTTTCTATTGGCCTTGTTCTCAAAAAGAGCCCTAAACTCCTTATACTTGAAAAACACCTCAAACTTTCTCCTAATAAAATACACCCAGGAATACCAAAATAATTGTCAATGAGTGATACATAGTGTAGAGACTTACCATGGATGGGATATCCATAAGGCTAAACACATAATTATGTATCAACTCTAAAATATCTACTCTAGTGCTTATATAGTATTTCACACTCTTATATTTTTATAGCACACTACTCACAAAAGGAAACCTCAATAGAACATTCAACAAGACCATCTACCATATATTTACTCACCAAGGATTTCATACCTTTTTCACTTACATGATCCAAGATAAGATGCCACAATCACCTTAATTCATATGCAATTATATTAGCACAATTAGATAACATTGATGCATCTAGCCTATATAGAGTATTATGCCTTACTCCCTTAGCAAGCACTAAATTACCTCTTTCCAACCTCTAATCTTTTCCATAAAATGTCACATGTATTCTTAAGTTAGGCATACTTGATACAGATATTAGGTTTGTAGCCAAACCTAGAATATTCATAGCTTCTAAGAGTATCTTTACTCTACCATCCATGAAGGAAAATTTAATTTTTTTCTCCACCAATTATCTTCAAGAATCCATTATCACTGAGAAAAACTTGTCTTCACTACACTCAATGTAATCATCTTACCACTATGTATGTGGTGTTATATGAGAAAAAAACCACTCAAATAAATCAACCAAGAATAATCATCAATAACATTAGCAAGGATATATGCATCACAACTAAATTCATCATTGTTAGAGGACCTTTCAAAAGAAGCATCCTTGTTCTTGGACTTACAATCCTTCTTTGTTTGACCTTTCTTTCCCTAATTATAATATTTTACTTTAGACTTACCTAGAGATTTAGACTTTCCCTTACCTTTAGAATTATTATCTTCTTTCTTCTTATTACCTTTCTTCTCCTCAGACCTACCTCTAACAATTAGGGCTTCAAGAATTACCATACATGGAGTTTTTCCTATTTCCTCACTCAATAAATTTTTTCTAATCACATTTTCAAATTTCAATGACAAAAAATTAATACTAATAGAAATAATCAAGTTTTCCCACAAATCTAGAAAGGAACAAAGTAATACAATGTTGTTTTCCTCTTCATACATCTTGATTCCAATTTACACAAGTTGAATTAAAATCGTGATAAATCTATTCAAGTGATCAACTATTGAGTCCACATCCCTCATTTTTAAAGTATAATTTTTGTTTCAAAATAAGTGTGTTGACTAGAATCTTAGACTGATATAATATACCTAACTTCTTCCATAATGAATTTGCAGTCTTCTCCTCAAATGCATTCATTAACACAAAATTTGATAAACAACCAAATAGTACTTGTTTCTTTTTTAATTATACCCAATCTTTGTCAAACATGCTTGAGGGTTTGGTTGAATAAGGTATGTAGTCCATTAATATCATTTCATTAGTAGGTCCTTCATCTTTAACTTCCATAGTGAAAAGTTTTATCCATTAAATCTCTCAATTTCAAACGTTAGAATGCTAGCCATATATTTAATACCATTTTTATTTCTTATTAAAATATTTTCAAAGTCTTATTTTATGTATAGCTATATAAAAACTATAACAAACCTACTATTGTAGGGTTTACCACTACACACACTAGATTTTGGACTCCCAACAAAGTGGTAACCACCTAAGCAACAACCAACACTTTGATACAAAATATTGACCCTAGATTTTGGCATATATTATAGATGATTGATATACAAATGAATAAAACTTAAGATTATGTATTCATTTAGTAGTCAACAACATTTACAAAATATATATAACAACATGTACATAAGTAAATAGAATAATATGCATTCACAATATTACACAAGACACAAAACTTTATGTGAAAATCCCTTTCAAGAGAAAAACCACCACCAAAAGATGTTCATAATTATATTATTTAGAATAAAAAAGAATCTAATACAACAAGGTATTTGGAATTTGTACAAATTAATCTACAACATACTTTCTTCTACAACCACTTTAATTACTCACCAACATTAATCAATCTAGCTTGTACATAGACTAACCTTCCAACCTTCTAACCTTAGTGAATTCACATAAAATAGTACATAAAGACATTCACATGGGAATATCAACCATCCAACTCAATGTATGGAATATCAAGAGACATACAACTGTAATATAACCACAATATGATGTCAGCATACCACACACACCCACCAACTATGAATTCTCCACATGGATAATTACCTCACATATGTAGTTGTTGTCATCCACTATGAACCAATAGTTATATCCTTAACACTATCACTATGAATACATGTTTCCAGTATAATCACCACTACTAGCTCCTCATTTACAATAGCTCACCAAACATAACAATGCTTTTGACTACTTATGATATCTACTACCATCTTTCAGAACATCATCCTACTCTTAGATTATGTTACACAAACTCCATCTCTACCACAAGTGCTCTTGTATCATTGTCCCTACTTCAAAAAAATATTATTTTCATATACAGTTCTATCACAACACCATCGCATGCAAAAAAACCATGTTACAACACAAATTATTGCCACAACATAACTACATGTAAGTCAACATATATGTTGTACCACAAAACTTGAAAACTCACTACAATGTACTTTGTAGATAAACTCTTCCTATAAGGAATCTTTGCAGGTAAATCTCACCCAAGTCCCAACATGTTTGAAGTAGTTTAAATAGATATTAACATTTAATATTCATATATAAATTTAAAACTAATTTATAAGTAAATATTTAAGATATGGAGTAAATAATTTATTAAAATTATAGATAAAATAGTATATACATATTTTAAATACATATATGTAATTTTTTTAAAGATGTTTGTCTAATTTATATCATAAAGTTAATATAAATACCTTAAATTTTTAGGTCTCAATAGTTGGTATGAGTTTTCCACAGTCCATGAAGATACTAATATTTAAGCTTTTGGATTCAACTGTGTCAATTTTTTTGGACATTTCGGATCACACTCAGTGATCCATCATCAGGAAGAGGAAAAAAAATGAGATGAGATTGCAGAACAAGTCTTAATAAAGGGTGAGATGGAGGAGGAAGAGAAAAAACTTAAAAAACAATAAAATAATACCAAGGAAAAAATAAACAAGTCAAACCCAATAATAGAATTTGAAAGTGTTTTATATTATATAAAAGAAGAAATTTAATGGTAACTAAAGCTTAAAAATAAAAATGAGGAAATTACAAAATAAATAAATAAATCAATGATTAAAATAAAATAGAAAGCTAGAGAAAGTAAAAAACATGAAAAGATATCAAGAGGACAAAAAGATGAAGGAAGAAAATGAATATACTATAATTATTTAATACTAGAGAAACAAAAAGATTAAATAAGTTAAAAAAGGACAAAAGCTAGAACTAGTATAAAATCAAATTTAAAATAAATGGATCTGGATAAATAAAGATAAAATAAGTGGTTTAAATTATAATGTTCAGATTAAAGAAAAGTTCAAAGACAAAACATAAAGATTCAGTCCGTCAAAATCAAAACCTCGAAACAATAAAGAACATCGAAAGAAATCAGACAAATGAACAAATAGATCCGTCATCATTAAGTGAAAATCATCACATCAATCATTGCGTCGAATCCGAGAATCAGCGTCGTCAGTCCATCGTCGCCCTTCAAATCCGCGTCACGGACATTTCAAAACTTTTGAGATCAATAAAGATCAAAACTGCTCAGAGTAAATCTTTCCGGCAAATCAGTCGGAAAGGTTGGAATGGAGGGAGTTTAGAAGGGGATGCCAAGATAGACTTAATTGCCAACCTTCATCTCGATTGAGATTCGTGGAGTGGTTTCGGATGGTGATGGCTTCTTGTAGTTTGCACTTGAAAAAATTATCTTCCTTAACCACCACTTGGGTGTTCTCTAGGTAGATGTGGTGCTTGGTTTGGTGGGAGTGCTCAGCAAGGGCTGATTTGGAGATTCTATCGTGTCTAATATCAGCACAGTGCTCTTTGATTCTAGTGTTGATGGATCACCCCGTTTCTCCAATATATGGGGTCCCACAAGAGCAATCTATCTTGTACACTCCAGAGTGGAGAAGAGGCGGTAAGGGGTCCTTGGTTGTGGGGATAAGATTCCTTGTATTCATTTTTTTTAAATAGATGTATTTAAGATATCTATATTGATTTATTTAAGATATGAATTCAATTATCATAATGTAAATTTTTCATACATGAAGGTTGTAGCAATACTAATCCAATTAATTATACCAAGAGATGTTCTACAAGGGTGAAAGTGAGAGCTCACGTGCATTAAAACCCAAAAATAGTAAATACAACTATTACACTCCATACTACAAAAAGATCCTGAAAATTTACTATTTTTGCTCACTCCAAGATATATTGTAGGTGTCATGGTCACTATTAAAAAATTTGTTGTCTCACCATGGAAGTTTACATGGTTTTGAAGTGAGGAATCGATAATGAATGCATTGTCATTATGATGATATGTTGAACCAAAAATGTGTTAGAAAATGGTAAATGATGAGGGAGAGAGTGGTATGTATATTAAATTTTAAAAAGTTAAGATGCTTCTCGAAATGTAATTTGATATTTTAAGTTGTGTTAAGAACCTTTAAAATTTAATGTTGTGAATTAAATAATGAATTTGTTACAAAACATTGTATTATTACTTAAATATATTAGTAATATAGGTTCTATATATTATTTATATATATCAGTAATATAGATTATAGTGATATTATTACTTCTTGTCGATAGGCAGGTTTACTATTGCAATCGTAGAATTTTCTTTTGAAATAGTTGTTTGGCCAATCAAATTATACTATTTAAAATATTTTTGTCTTTTTTCTATAGTTGGAGTTTAAGGACATATTTTTTGTGTTTGAAAATTATGATTTATCTCTTTTTCTATTGGTTGGAGTAGGTCTATTATTCATGTTTGTTTAAGTAAATTAGGAAAATAGGGGGACATTATATATTTTGGAAAATATTTAATCAGTGGATGTAAATTGTGCAAGCTTTAGCGGCGGGCTGGTGGGTACTGAAGCAGTGAATGCATATTTAATGCATTAAATGCAAATTTTGTGAGATGTGTTGAGGGATGGTGGGTACACAAGCAATGAATGCATAGTTAATTCATGAAATATCAAGCAAGTGTTGGGTTTTATTTGTGCTTATTCTCATTTGTTCTGCCCATTTTTTCTTATTGACATTGTTGACTACCCCAGACAATCTACACCAGATAATTTGGGTAGAATCTTGAGGTGAGTCACTTGCCATTGTTTCAGCTAGTTTTTCCATAAATTTGTACATAGACAGCCAATTTTTGGTTGTGTTTTATTTCATTCTAAAATAATCTTATTTCAGATTCACTGCTCATATTTTTGTCAGGTTTTTTTATTTTTCAATTTAAAATTGGGGAAAAAAATATTTGGTCGAATGAGTAGGAGTAGCAATTTTCCTTTGCAACCACATTTTGCGTATGGAGCTCAAGAATCTAGTAGCTCCAAAACTCCAATATTTTTACATCTACTTTGCATTTATTGTGAGTAGATTAAAGCAATAGTTGTGGAGAGATTGGTTTAACCCTCAAGCAAATTTTTGTTCATGGTAGTTTTGGGCCTCCCTTGTAACAAAAAGGGATCTTACCTTCCAAAGTTTTCACACAGCTCACTTCAAATGTAAACAGAGTAAGCTCATAAAAATTATAAATTTTGACATGCAGAGTTTCTCAAGGTTTACAGGTATGCATTGAAACTAGGGAATTCTAATAAATTAATTTAATTTTGCATTTCTTCCTGTTGCTCAGATATTTTGGGTCCAAATAAATTGTTGTAACTATCAGTCGAAATTTATAGGGTAGGACATGCATAAGGCATATTTTGATTTACCCTCTGTATTTTTTTGGTCTTATAATTGTCAGCAAGTTCTATCTAGCATATTTTTAGAAGAGCTACAATTGCAATGTGCAAATCAACAATTTTGGTATGTGTTATCAATAGTTTTGCACCCTGCTGAATGCAATATTTAGCAAACTACTTAAACATGGAAACCTCTTTCAGATGTGGGTGATCTATGCGAAAGAGGAATCTCCATAGTGAGCTGGTTCTCTGAATGATAAGTCCTATTCTAAAAACTCCAAGGGAAAGGGATAAAAGATGAATTGAAAATAAAACTGAATCTAATTGATGATTGACTAAAACCTCTGATAGAAAAAATGAAACCTGCCACTCACAACAATCCCTTCACTACAATGATTCCTACAATCTCACCAATACATGATTTCATCATTAATTCATATGAAGATTTAGAACTTCGAATACAACATATAACCTGTAAACATGAAAACTTGTGCAAAAGAACTCATAAAGACAAGACATTAAGGTTTCAAACTTGAATACACAAAATATCAAACTGTTGTTACCAGTCTTGAGACAAGAAAGTGGAAAGAAGAACTATGTTGTATTATTGGAACTGAAAGAGTGTCAATCTGTCAAAACTGAGTACAATGTTCACAAGCTCAAAAATGCATAAGAGCAGGAACCCTAATTTGTACTACTGAGAATCCCCAAGAAGAAACTAAGTTTATCAAAACATAGCCCTCAAGAAACCCTAATCTGAGCTCAGAAAAAAGCTCAAGGAAAAAGACTTCAAGTTGTCTCAAAACTGCTTTAAAAGCAGGAAAAAGCACAATGCTTTCATGATGAACCTGTCAAGCCTCTAAAAATAGGCTGAATATGCTTTAAAAGCTCAAAAAACACCTTATCTCTCCAAGATAAGTCTCAAATCCGACCAAGAGGAAAAGTCAATAAAAGATCTGCTAACAATAGCAAGAAAACATAAAGCAATTTATAGAGTATCGCTTTTATGATTCTGCTTTACAAGATGCAAATTTGCTCAATTTGTCTATTTTTGCAATTTAAAGATTGAAAATCTTTTGCAAAAAGAAAAACTCCTTATTCCTCCATTACAATGTTCTGACTTTCTCAAAAATCATAAAAACATATTACATAATCATCCCTCATGCCTTCAATTTTATTGATTTCTGTAAAATCAATCCCAAAATAAAACCCTAAAAATATATTTGACCTTTGGCATAGGGTATTCATAATTCTCCCTTAATTGCTCCTCACTTAAAACAACACCCTAAGGCATAAACCCATATTTTTCTAAGGCAAAACAATAAGTCCTAATGACCTAAAACATCACCTAGCATATGAACTTCGGCTCCCCTCATATACATTAGGACTTAGACTTAATAAATCACAAGGAAGGCATTATGGATTTCGACCTCCATTGAAATTCACATGTGTTTTAATTGAATATTCTAGAACATCATAATGCTCGAATTAGGGTTCGGTCAAAACATAATCGAACCCTAATGATCACTCATTTTCACTTCCCAGCTTGCAAGAAAGAAACTCTGCCGCCGCCATGAATCTGTCAAGCTTGAGCTCGAATGCCTTGATATTCTTCTCCATACTCATCAGACATCTGAAAACTTCAGTGGGTAAGATTCGTGCTATCATATCGAAGCTTTTCACTTCAGTATTGAAATGCCAAAAGAGATAAGGCCGCGGCCTGTATGAATTTGTTCTCTTCCAACTCATTGTTATGCTTCCTATGACTTCGGCCCACATGAACTCGAGCTTGGCTTCTGCTAGTTTATTCTATGAGAGCTCGACTGAGAGCTTGCCCTATACTATCTACTTTCTGCTACTATGCAAAGGTAAGCTATTTCGATGACTTCATCCTTGCTTATTTTGGCCTTGAGGCCGTGGTGAAGACAACCTTTAATGTCTTTGTTCTACATTTTCTATGTACTTTCCTATGACTACATCAACCATTGTTGTGCTCTATTCTCACTATGAGGGTCTGGCCATTCTTCAAAAGCTCAAAATCATACTTCCGGAAGGTAAACTGAAAGTTTTGGCCGCAGCTAAAGTGCTCCATCAGAAAAATAAATGGGTAATTTTCCTTTGCTACACACTCGTTCTCTGGAGACTTAAATAGCTTCTTTTTACTCATGGATTTTGGCCATATCAGGCTGTGCCAAAGGCACACTGTAGGGAGCATTCCTTATGGATTTTGGGTTCGACCCAGAACATAAAATCAACCATTATGTCTATTTAAAAGCATTTCTGCATATGGGTATCACAAAAAGCTAAAAATAATTGCATTTCCTTTTCCTTGTCGCTCGATCCAACTCAGAAACTTACATCTATTGTATATTCTTGCCATTTAATTCAAGACCTCACATGGGTTATTACTGTAACTGTTTCTTCTGCACTTTAAAGCTAACCCTGAAAATGGGTACTCGAAATCTTTAAGGGAAACTGCATTTTTCTGTATTTTGATGCTAAACTGAAAGTGGGTTTTCGGGATTATTAAAGAAAATTGGTATTTTCTTCTCTTCTCAAGCTCGACCTAGCACAAAAATCTTCTTATTTTGTAGTTTACTGCTGTTTTTATGAGAAACCCATATGGGTATCATAGATTATCATATTTATGTATTTTTGAAAGCAAACCCTCATGTGGGTATTTGGAATTTCTGAAGAGAACTGTATTTTGTTCAAACTGAAACTTGCTCCGCAACCACAGACCATCATACTTATGCATCAAAATAGGCCTTATGTTTTTTTCTGGGCTTGACCCACTATTACTAGTTGTGTTTCCTCATTCATGTTCAAGACCCGACATGGGTATACTAGAAAATAATGGAATTCTCATTTGAGTAATAACCCTCATGCAACTACTCATTATCCTGAAGGAAAACTATTCATTTGTATTTTTGTTGGAAACCAGTATGACTCTCCGTGACGTTCACAAGATTCTGAAAAATCTGTCTTGAATTTAAAAACTCATATGTGTATTGAGCTCGAAATTGTACACTCCATAATGGTCTTTCAGAGAAAAACAAAACCCTGCCTTTTCTATAGAAGACTCAACTGAGTAATCTAGAAATGATGAAAATCGTATATATTTGTTGCATTTAATTCATGGCTAGGCCTATTACAAGTGATGTCTTACTTTGACACTTGTACTCTTTTGAAGACACAACAGAACAATCCTTGCTATGCAATATTTGCTTAAGATTTTAAAAGGTTAGTTGGCTTTGACAATTTGTTCAAGTAACTCTCTGAAGCAATTTGAATGAACAGTAATTGCTGCCTTGCCTTAAGCATTGATAGATGATCCATACAGCAACATAGCTTTCTACTCATAGACATTTGCATGAACATTGATACTCTTCATGCATTTTTATGTTTTGACTTATCAAACTGCTCTTAAAATCCGTTCTCTTTAACAATGAAAATTAAATCAAACCATT
>VDFB02118698.1:0-23095 GCA_007258455.2 Sequoia sempervirens
CTTTAATACAAATGGAAAAGCTAACTGGTAAAATCACCATCGAAAAAGGGGGGGTGGTGGACATTCAATCTGGGGTCACTGATTTGGCTGGAATCCTTGGGGGAGAAGGGCTACTCAATGATCTTGCAGCTTCTAGATGTGCAGACAATGTATGCTCCATGAAAAAGGGGAGTGTAACTGAAACAATGGCCTCTGAGTTCCCTGTAGATCCCATCCAAATCAGCGATGTTCATATTGGGTGTCAACCAAGCCTTGACATCGTTGTGGAGAAAGATGCAAGTTATAACACTCAAAATAATATTGAAATAATAACCCAAGTGGATCCCAACCAGCTTATACCCAAGGGTAACGAAAACCTTGAGCATATTGCAACCAGTATTGATGCAAACACCAAATTCACTAGCACCCACCTTGTGGCCTGCCACAACCTTGATTCAACGGATGAATGTGGGGAAGATACTGATGAGAATATCACTACAAAGGGTCAATTTGAGAACGTGTGCAACCCTAGGAAAGGACCAGGGAGGCCTAGGAAGTATGGTGACCCCCTGTCCAATTCCAAAAGTTCCCAATTGGTGAATAGCAAGAGGAAACATACTAGCTTAATCATCTAATCACCCAAGGCTAAAAGGGCAGAAGTGGAAGACAAGCTACCCAAATGCTTTGAATAGTTCAAGAGCAACCAAGAGGGAGCCACCAAGATGGTTGACCATGAAGCTTAATTTAATTTCTTGGAATATCTAGGGGCTAGAATCCCCAGATAGAAAGTACATCATTAGGAGATTTTTGAACATGGATCAAAAGAAGGATATTGTGTTTCTTCAAGAAACCAAGGTGGCTGGGTTTACTTTGGAGGTGAACTTGAGATTCATCTGGAAAGACTCCCTTCAATTCTCCACCAATCATGAGAAAGGGAGAGGAGGGACATCCATTCTTCTCTCCAACAAGTGGAACCAATATATAACTGGTCAAGGTATATCCCCCTGCAACAAGGCAGTCTGGGTCATTCTTGAGAAGGATGGGGATAGCCTCGGGGTCTGCTCGGTCTATGCCCCTAATGACCATAAAGAAAGGTCCCAACTATGGCAATGGTTGGCGGCACACTTACCCCATGTCCCTTGGGTGGTGGGGGGTGATTTTAATATGGTTGAACACCTCAAAGATAAATGGGGTGGCTTGGACATGTCTTGGAAAGGGTCTGAGAGGTACTTCTGGCAAAGGTTCAAGAATAAGCTCAACTTGGTTGACCCCTTGGAGTTGGGTAAAAGGGATAATAGGGGGGTCTGGTTTACTTGGTGCAATGCACAACAAGGTAGAAAGAGGATATACTGCCAATTAGACAGATTCTATGCAAACAAGGATGTGGTCTGTTTTATCCCAGGGGAGTCTGGGCAACAGGTTAATGTCCATCCCTACACTCTGTCTGATCACCACCCGATCAAAGCGAATGTTAGCACGATCAAGGCTAGTTTAGAGGTGGCCCCCAAAAAAGGTAAATTCATACTCAACACCCAACTCTTACATGATAGTGATTGTAGAGATGGGATCTCCTCCATCAGAGAGATAAACAATTGGTTGCTGAAAGAGGAAACTACCATCGCAAGATCGGAGCAGAATGTGGATGCCTGGAAGAAACTTTTCCAGGTAATTGGGAAGAAGAGAGCTATGGACTCTAGAATGGAGGAGAATAAGTTGTAGAAGGAACTTTTCTCTGCTGAGTCCAGGATTCAGGCCGAACCTGACAACATTGATCTCAGTGGTGAGCTCACTCAAGCCAAAAACAATCTCAGAAAACTCCAAGCCCAAAAGACAAAGGGGCTTAAAGTCAGAGCTAAACTCAATTGGCTCTGCCATGGTGACAAAGGCTCTAAATTCTTTTTCAATTATATCAAGGAGAAGAGTTGCAGAGAGCAGATTGGACAAATCTGGGAAGACAGGAAACTCTTCACCTCTCAGGATGAAATTCTAACTGAGTTCCATGCCTTTTACAAGAAGTTGTTCACCTCAGAAGGCAATGAAGATGCCAATAAAGAAGCTAGAGAATTTATCGAAGGGATCATACCAAAAAAAATTGACAATGAAAGTGCTTCCAGACTTGCCGCAGGCATCACTAAAGGGGAAATTGTGAGGGCCATCAATTCCATGCACAATGACAAATCCCCTGGGTGTGATGGCCTCTCAGTGGAATTTTACAAGACCTTCAGTGATTGGATAAGTGAGGATCTATTACAAGTCTATCAAGAGGCTCTAGTGAAGGGATCTCTTGGCAAAAACATAAACAGGGGTATTATCAAACTTTTGCCCAAAGGTGGGGACAAAAGTCTTATTAAAAATTAGAGGCCCATTACGTTGCTTAATGTTTCCTACAAGATCCTGGCTAAAGTCCTTGCGCTTAGAGTTGTTGACATTCTCCCCAATTTCATAAATAGTACGCAAACCGGGTTTATAAAAGGGAGGTATATCTTGGAAAATCTGATCACGAGTTGGGAAGTGATGGACTGGTCAAAAAATTCCAAGCAAAATTCTGCCATGCTTCTTTTGGATTTTGAAAAAGCCTATGATAGGGTGGAGTGGTCCTTCCTAAGAGTAACTCTGGAAGCTTTTGGATTCCCCAAGGAATTCTGTAATGCGGTGGACACACTGTTGAGAGATGCTACAGCCCAAGTGGACGTCAATGGTGCACTTTCTGATGAAATCAGGCTTGGTAGGTCAATCAGACAAGGGTGCCCTCTCGCTCCTGCCCTCTCGCTCCTGCCTCTGATGCTCTGCACTACTTGTTAAGGGATACAACCTCTTCATCCAAGGTTAAAGGCATTATTCTCCCGGACCAAAATGAGTTAATAAATATCCAATTTGCAGATGATACAACAATATTCATTGAGTTGGATGAAAGGAATCTGGATGCTCTTATGGGGAAATTGAATCTTTTCTGCCAAGCCTCTAGGGCAAAGGTGTCTATTGCCAAGTCAACCTTCCTTGGTTGGGAGGGGACCCCCCCTGCTTGGTTGCAAAAGTATGGGTTTCAATGGGGGGGGCCGAACAAGCTGGTAAGGTATCTCGACATACCATTTGCTATCAGCCCCAACCTGAGAGAAATGTGGCTTTGGATCAGTTCTAAAATCGAGAAAAAACTTGAAAGTTGGAACAGGCAGTACCTTTCTTTTGCTGGAAGGCTACAGGTGTGCCAAAAGATACTCTTGTCTTACAGTATATATTTTGCTTCTGTTTGGTTTTTCTGTAGTTATCAGGTAAATGAAATCCAAAAAAGAATATGGGCCTTCCTTTGGTTTGATGGTAAAGAAAAAAGAAGAGGCATGTTGTGCTTTGGGAGTGGTGTTGCATGGACAAAATGGATGGGGGGCTTGGGCTCAAGGACCTAAGAATCCAAGGCATTGCTCTCGCCGCGAAATGGATTGCAAAGGCCACTGTTGGTGGGGAGCCTTGGAAGGTCCTAATAAGAAACAACATCCTTCTTGCCACTCACAAGCAGGCAAAATCTTGGAAAAATCTGCCCTTTTGTGATATTCTTATAAGTAAATACCCCATGACACCTGCTGGCTCTCTGGTGTTCAAAAGTCTTTGGCGGGCTTGGGAGCTTGTAAAGCATAAACTTGAGTTCAAAAGATATAATGTCACCATCAATACTAGTATGAAGTGTCAAACTTATTGCTCGTTGTGGTGGACACTGGAGCACAACAACAAGCCCCTTGCAATGTTGCAAGGGTGCTTGGCCAAAATTTGGAACCAAGCAGGTATTCAAACCTTTCATGACATTCTTGAAAATGGGCAAATTAAACCTCGGGATAAGCTGGTTGAGGATTTCAATCTAGGCAATGCCAATGTTAGAACGTATAATGCTATTTCTTATGCTTGTAAAGATGCTACTTTTCCTTTGAATTCTGTTGATAATTATGTTATTGCTGATGAAATTATTTGGAAGGATGGCACCCCCTTGGCTGGAATTAAAGGTAAGCTTATTTATAAAGGTCTTACTAATAGTAACTCTGTTAGGAACCATGTTAATGATTGTTGGAATATAAATCTGACTGATTCCGACTGGAAAAAAGTTCTCTCTACTATATGGCAGAATGTGAAGGAGCCAAAAAAGGCATGTTTTAGATGGCAACTATTGCTGCAGAAAATTTCATATAAGTCTAATCATAATGAAGTGGATGTGTGTAGTTTATGCAGGACACCTGAAACAATTATGCATATTTTTTTTGAGTGTCTCTATGCTAAAGAGGTTTGGAACATATTTTGTAATGAATTACTTATTTGGAATGACAATGGCAAGATTAACTGGTATGAAATCATGATTAACTGTAGAAAATTACCCAAAGAGTATAAATTATTTTGGAATTGTCTTACTTCTGAAATTCTTTGGCATTTGTGGAGGGCTAGGAATGAGGAAAAGTACCAGGGGTGTAGAAGGGGGCTTACTGAGTCAAGCAAGAGACTCATGTACCTCTCCATTGTTTTGCAGGTAACTGTGTCTATGGAAACTTTTATGGCTAAGTTCATGAGGCGCTTTTTAGTATCCACATCTCATTGGCTTCAGGAGAATTTTAAGGCATTCGCGAGGAATTCCGAAAGGTTTCAATGCGGTAGAATGGAGGAGCAGAATGGCTGTATCGAGGGCCAGAGCTTTTAAAATATGTTGCTCACATTTAGGGCTGCATGAACCAAACTATTTTTTCTTCAAGAAACATATTTGTAGGTTGCTTCATTAGGCTGGTGTTGTAGTTTTCTATTGTTGGTTGAGTCTCTGATGATTTAAATTGGAATCCACTCTTAGGAAGTAACTTGGGAAATGCATTTTAATACAAAAAAACTTTTTGGTAAACTTAGGTTTTTAAACAGAATTTATTAAAATATATTTATTTTCATTAAATTTGTAATTATGAAGACATATAATAATCTTGATAAAGAAATTTATTGAATAGGAGATTCTAGAATTTTATTAACCACATGTACTAAACAAATATATCTCAATAATACATCAATATTTTCCCACACTGACCTTCTACACATCTTCCATGACCTTCTACACATCTTCCATCACAATAATTTAAAAAATATATTTACTAATTTTCAAAGTGTACTGTCAATTGATCTCATGTACAAAACAAATATATACACAAACAACTCTTGACGTACCCATTACACATCAAGGTGCAATTGCTAGTTAATAGTTATGTGATGCATTTCTATTAAGCTATATTGTATAATTCTTTTCTATATTTTTTATTCATGATTAAATTTTCAATCTTTATATTATAACAAATTTACATCTATAAAATAAAAATCCAAATTATCTTTTATATGTAATAAGTGCTTTAGATCCAATCAAATAATCAAATAATGAATAAACAAATCAACTTTAAATTAAAGAATTGGGATATTGAATAAATATAGAGTGTGTCATGCAATCTAATCTTCAATAGGTTTGTGTCATCCAACTTAGGTCAATTTCACTACTTATGTGACCCTCTACAATCTATGCACCTTCATCTCTTGAATTATTTCTAAAATGGGGTTAAGCTATAAAGTGTTTGTTTTGAGGAAAGACACAAAATTCTTGGGATTTTGTTGGCAGCAAATCAAGCCTCTAAATGATTTTACAATTTCACAATCATATCATGCATAAGATGGAAAGTTCACAATCATATCATGCATAAGATGGAAAAGTAAAAGTTTGTTGTCCTACTATAGTAATGTGGAGATGCGAATTAAGATGCTATATAGTTCAATGTCTTTAGAATGATTCCTTTTGACACTTGATAATACTGCCAATTGCTAATAACATAGGAATGTTTAGGACATGTCCTCACTCAATTTAAAGTTTTGAGCTTATAAGCTAACAAAATAATGACTAAAATTTTAGAAAGGTTAGTTTAGGAGCAAGAAATTAGATTTTGAATGAGGTAAACTAGGTCATGTCATACAACCTAATCCATAGAATTAGAAAAAAACTAGAAATAAAGATTGATTTAGATCAAAGAAATCTTTAAAAACATTTGATATAAAATTCTAAAATAATAATCATTTTATACTACAAATAAATCAATTAAACACTACAATAATAGATATATTTACAATATACATGTTCAAAATAACATAAAATAAAATTATATAAATTGAGGAATTATATGTTTGTTCTTTATTTGTTTATCTTATACATATAAGTAGGGGATAGGGTCCAAAAATTGGGTACATACATTTAAAATCTAATATATAACTATTGTTCAAACCTTTTTGGGGGTCAATTATAGTACCTTCCCAAAAAAACAATTTGATGACATAAATTTACAAATCATAATGATAGTTAAACAAAATATTTAAATTTTCCATATCCCTAACTACTCAACATTATATTTTTTAATATCAATATCAAAATATATTGCAATATAAACTAGTAAAATTAAAATACACCACTATTAAACCATTTCCCCTAATAAAAAACTTAAATACCAAGATATTATGATCTACATTAAATATACAAATTAAAAATATATTATGTTTCATATTCTTTTAAAAACACAATCCTTCCAAATGTCACTATCATATAAAATATGATTTTTTATTTTTTAATTTTTAATTTTTAATTTATTTATTATACAAATATCTAAATGTTGAAATAATGTCCTAATGGTTTAGATTCATCCTCACATGTAAAAAGAATGATATGTTAGTTGAGAATAAAATAATTTTATGTGCATACTTAGACGCCATGGGAAATGTATCAAGCGTAGATAAGGGAGTGAATGGACTTTAAGCTATACCTTCACTCGTGAAATGGAGTTCCCTATCCTCTCCTCATGGTAGTTCTTCTACATTTTTTCCACTGCACTCCGTTCTATATATTTACATAAATCTAGAACTATTTAATTTTTATTTAGATAGGTATATTATTATTTTTCTTATTTAAAACTTTTGGATATTAATAAAAAATAAGTGGTACTTTCCTACTAATAAATATTTTTGTCAATTATAAATAAAAATTTCGTTTATGAAAAAATATAGTATTAAAATAACTTAATATCATTTATATTAATTAATTTTTAGGAACTATTGAAATTGTCTTTATTTATGTATTATAATTTATATTTTGCAATAATTTTATTAAAAAATATAATAAAACTTAAAAATATAGAGTTGTATATATGGATAACTATTCAAAAAAGGTAAATTCAATAAATGAGTCATTTATATATTTTTATAATCTTGGGGTCTTGTAGAGACATAAAATTAGTAAATTTATATGAGGAGAGGTTAATGAGTCTAGTGGTTGAGCATCCACAACCAGATTCACAACCTCAAGTTGAGGTTTTCATTTTATGGTACAACTTTATTTTATAAAAATAAAATTATCTACTTGAGGGGTAGTTAAAATAAGAAGTAAAATTTAGAATTTCAATACATTAATATATAAGATGAAGGCTTAGAAGAAATTATCATGATTGGTGAATCAATATTTGACCCAAAAGAGTAGTATCGATTCTTATTTTGTATTTTCAATAGTTTGCAAATATCCATACATGCTACAAGTTAACACTAGCTTTATAAACATTGAAACTATGTAAATAGTGGTTGTATATATGTTAGAGTTATTGATTAGTGGATAATTACATTCGTCTTATGCTATAAGATTAGTGAGACAAACAAGTCTTGCAAATAATTATATAAAAATCATATGGGTGTAAGGATTATTCACTATCTAGATATATATTAACTCTTTGAGATTATAACACATTATTTTCAATGAACAAATATTTTTCATCCTAGTAGGAAAAAAACATGTAAACTATTCATTTAAAATATAATAGCAGGTTTAAATTGTGTTTAATAAGATAAATGACAAATGCATAAAAGGTGTAGGGGGAAACTAGGAAATTTAATCTTGGTTGTGTTTTGAGTCTTATCCTTGTTACCATCTATGAATTATTGAGGCCATGAATATAAAAAAAGCGATGAGATATTGAAAACCATCAAACATGTTTGCTATAATTATAAAATCTCACATTTGGTAAAATAAAGAAGGAAATGTACCATTTGTTATATTATAATGGTTTTGATCCTAACACCACATGATTTATAAATATCTTGGGATGAAAGAATAGTTTTAGAGGGGTATATCATATAATAAAATAGTATATACTCTTCTCTTAAATGTATCTAGGGATCAAAGAGAAAAAAATATGCAAATAGAGTGTAATAGAATGCCAACTAGAATGTTATAGAAGATTAGTATCTAATCACAAGTGCCAAAACCAATAGCAATAAAGATTCTAAAATAATACTAATAGAAAATTAAAGAAGAAATTAGAACAAATGACAATGCTAGTCACCTCCCAAAGCTTGGTGAAGCCAATGGAGACACAAACGTTGATATAAGATACTACTACACTTCTCACAGGCCTACTAGAATGTTGGAGATTCTTCACATGAACTTCATAGTGCTGGTAAAAGCTCAAGAATGTTAAGAGTGCTAAGAAAATGGTTAAATTTGAAAGAGGAGTCAAAGATAGCTTGAGACAATGAAAAATATTACTCAAAAATGGTTTAGTAGAGAAGATTCAAACTCTTTTTATAGAGGTAGCATGTGGAATAAGAATTGGTGGTAGGGGAAATAAACACTTGAAATAGCTACTTGATGGTGAAGTGTCGAGGGACTCTAGCACATTTTGTACACACATATTTTCCATTCTAGTTTCTAGACATTTCCAACTTTAAAAGTGTTTAAACACTAGAAAATTACATAAGGATGACACTTGCAACATCAAATTAGGAAAATAATAACAATGGTATGCTAAGACTTTGGAACCATGGGCCTAGAAGGCTAAGGTAGATGGTTGAAATTACCTAAAAAACACACTAGAGGGAATTGAAACCAAAGAAAGTACAAAACATAACATGAAATTGCAAGGGTATGCAATATTTGACATGATGCTTATAAAGGAATTTATTACCAATTTTATGTGTTGTCATACTTCACTTGATCTCCATGCTCTAGACAAGTTGGAGTAAAATTAGTCTATTGTTCCTTGATTTATTCTTTGCAAACAAGTGGAAGCTATAGAAAAATAGGGACAAATAACACTTACATGAGCCTTCTTTTGTGAAATTTATATTGACAACATAGGACATCTTTCTTGCAAAATATGGAATGTAGTTCTAAATAGGAGAAAAGAACACTATTGTATGTTTCAAATTGGTGAAGATCATGCTTTTAGGAATGAGGTGTGGTCTACTTCAAATCTCCAAAAATATTCCACTAACCTTGTTTAATCTTTGAAACATGTTGCAATAGTAGTATTTATCCACATAAATAGAATGCAACCTTAAGGAAAAGTATGGATTATAGGAGCTAAAAATATGGAAAAATATACAAGAATTAAAAGAGCAAGGGCATAGGTCAAGATTTGTGATTCTTTTTTTTCTCTATGTAACTTGTGCATGGAACATGATACTCATGTCTTCATATAACTCCCATCCACCATCTTTAAGCTTTCCCACTCAAGAAATACTAGGTCAACTCCTCTATTTAGATGTTTACATATGACCAACATACATATTTGATCATCTTGAATTCCCACAAGGCCTTAGCATATTAGTTATACACCTACCTATGCCAAATCATGTCACCACATTCAAACTTTAAAAATAATTAATATCTATGTCATTACAATTATTGCTTAAAAATATATGGCATTAAACATTTCTTGATAACACATAATAAATCATGCTAAAGCTTATCTTGCTAAATCGTATCCTAAATAATAAGCTCAATATAGATACCTAGACTCATACCTCTATGTTTTAAAAGATTTATATTTAAGATATTTATATAATAATTTATATAATTTTTTATTCCATTTTTTTAAAAACCATTAGTTATTAGATTTTTTAATTTTTAATTTTATTAAATTAAATTATAAATAAATATAACTATTTTTTCTATTTATATATATATATTGAACAAAGCGGAAATAAATACAATAAATAAAAAAATGCAGTCCAAAGGGTGGACTGTTAAGGAATGAACAGTAGTGCACTAGACAACTCACAAAGAGTTCATAAAACCAAACCAACCAGTAACAAAGACAGCTAGAGCAACCAACAACTTATTAGACCCAAGACAGAAAATACCAAATTACAAATTACATAATAAACTATAGCTGGAGCAACCAACAGCTCATTAGACCTATGACAAAAAGTTCCAAAGTACAAATTACATATTAAACTTGAAAACAAACTGTAGTTGTTTCGCATAGCTCAAATCCCCTTCATGGTGTTGAAGAAAATGGTATTTAATTGTGTCCAGCTGTTGATTATAATCTACATTCCCTTTTTGTTCCTTCCTTAGTTGAGAACATAGAAAAACAAACTGAAATATTATGTCAGAGTAAAACTTTTGAATGTCTATTTTTTGATGCAAAATGTGATTGTCAAACATAGTTGAACATCTACTTTTCCATAAGTGTAACAAAATACATTGTCTCATAGAATCAACAATTAATTTTTTATGAAGCATAATACCAAACATAACCTCTTTCCATCGTAATGCATGATCAAAGATAGCAGAAAGGTGGTCAAAAACAATGTTCCATTTCTTTTTTGCTCTATAACAGTCCCAAAATATATGTTTCGGATTTTCATTGTGCTGACAAAAAGGGCACCTCGCAGCTTGTGTCTTTAAATATTTTATGTTATCCCCTACAGGCAGTTTGTGATGCAAGATTTTCCAAGCCAAAATTTGGCCATTGGCTTCAACCTTAGACTTCCAAACTTGAGCACTTAGTAGTCTCCATTTCTTTTCTGAAAATTCCCAATGCCATTTCCTGTTAAGTCTTGGGTTCAAATTCATACTAGGAAGGAGTTCAAGGTAGATTTTCTTCAAAGGGTAACAAAAGAAATGGTACTTTCCAAGCCACAGCCAGTCCTTGAAGAAATTACAATGTAAAGGAGTACAAATCTTCATAAGGAGCACTATAGGAACCAACGCCTTTAAAAAAACCATGAATCCTTTAAACATGTTGGGTAAATTAAAAGTTCGCTTGGACTGTTGCGAGCTAACCTAGTCAAGGGAGGAAATGTCCCAAATGTCTCTAAAATTATGCACCCCTTTAGTGAAAAGATAATGAGAATGTCGAGGTAAGGAGACAGCAAGAGGTTGTCCATGGTATTGAACAAGTGTATTCCACCAAATGGAAGATGAAGCAAAACTAAAACCATATTGCTCTTGCTATGGCAAATAACAGATGGCAGAATGTGGGATGGAAGGATAAAATTCTACTTGCTCCTTTTTTTCATATGAAAGCATCGTTCCCGCTGCAATCGATATGGAAGGCTTGACAGGAAGTTTGTATTTTTATATTGGAAAGAAGGCTCTTTGCAAATTTCTTTATTTTACTTATAATATATTTTATTTACTTTAAATTAATTTTAAGATGTCGATGTATTTATATTTAAAATTGAATTTCCCTTCCTAATATTTTTTGTATCATTGGTGATGCCATTAATGTTTTCAAAAGAGATATGAACCTAGCTATGAATGTTCCGTGAAATAAGTATAGGCAATATCATATTTTTTCCCTGTCTTCTTTTTGCCCCTCAGACCATCACCCATGGTCATGCAATTGCCACTCTTCTAAATTCATTTATTTATTTTTTCATTCACTTATTCTTAAACGTGTCTTCTAAGTTCATTTATTTAGTAGTTATTTAATTTTTTAAGAGATTTTGGTAGTTAGTTGTTATAGGTTTTTTATTATTTTTATTTATTTTAAAGTATTTGTTAAATTGGAAAAGAAAAATATATTTTTAAAATAAATGTGTAAAGAAAGAGGGAAATAAATATAAAAAAAAAGGAAAAGGAAATATGTTTAGTTATGTGACACATTTTTATTGAATAATATTGCATTATTCTAGTCTTTATTTATTTTTTAACAAAATTTCAATCTTTAAATTATAACTTTACACGTATAAAAAAAGAATCAAAATTATTCTTTATATTTAATAAGTGAGGGATCTATTATGTTACGTCAACAAAAAAACATATTGATGACATAACTTTACAAATCATGATGATTGTTAAAAAAATATTTAAATTGTCCACATCCCTAACTACTTAACAATATAATAATTTTCAGTACCACCTCACAATATGTTGTCATGAACTAGGATGTAAGTTAAGAATACACCTTTATTAGACCCTCCTAATAAAATGCTAATCTGATGTGTTATAGCCTAAACTTACATTGTTTTCAAATTAAAACATATAAGTACTTTTATCCTTAAGGTATTTAAAGGGGGTCCACTCCTTTCCAAAGCTGTTAACTTCATATAAACTATAATTTTTTTTGTTTTTTAATTATACAAATATCTAAAATGAGATTGGAGCAGGTTTCTAAGTTTCCTGAGGTGTCTGATTAAATCCTACAAATTTAGAAGAATATTATGTTAGTTAGAGAATAAAACTGAATTGCACCTTGTAGTTATTACAGTAGATTATGAAGAAGAGGTGTGGGAAGGTCAATTAGAGGAGAAAATATTGGTATATTTTTTTGCATATATTTTTTAGTACATGAGGTCAATTGGTAGGTCATTTAGAAATTGATGTTGTTTGTGCAAAAAAGGTTTCAATGGAGAAGTGATAGCTTCAACTTAACTATGCATCCACTTAAATGGATCCAAACATGACTAAAACAAAACCTATAAATAGGAAGATAATCGATCTCCATTACCAACATGCTCATGTTATGTTTGCAATAGAGAGGGGAGGGGGGAGAGGAAATAGAGGGGGTGAGAGGGATATAAAGATGGACATATAGAGGGGGAAAGAGTGAGAGAGAGAGAAAGGGGTAAGGAGATAGAGATAGAGAGGAAGATAGATATGGAGATGAGGATGGAGATGCATATGGAAAGTGGGATATTAAGAGAGGGAGAGGGGGAGATAAAGAGAGATAGAGATGGAACAAACAAATATATAGAGAGGGAGAGAATGAGAGAGGGATAGATATATGGGTAGAGAGATATGGAGAGGTAAATAGATATAGATATGGAGGTCTAGGAAGAGGGAGAGGGAGAGAGAGATGAATGGATAGAGAGAGGGAGACATGTCTAGAGATAGAAGGGGAGAGAGGAAGATAGAGGTACAAAAGAATATAGAGGGAGAGAGGAAGAGGGAGAGAAATAGATAGAGATAGAGGTAGAGAGAGATAAAGATATAGAGATAAGGAGATAGAGAGGAAGAGTTAGAGAGGAAGAGATAGAGAGATATAGAGGAAGAGATAGAGACAAAGAAAAATAAATAGAAGTAGAGAAAGAAAAATAGAAATAGAGAGAAGAGAGAAATAGGGGGTGAGAGACAAAGATATATGTATATGGGAAGAGAAAGGGAGAGGTAGAGGTAGAGAGATAAATAGGGGATAGGTACCTAGGAGTGAGGGAGGGGGAGAGGAAGGGAGATAAAGAGAGGGAAAGAGAGAGGGAGGGAGAGAAAGGGAGAGAGAGAAGAGGGGAGACATGGAGAGAGATGGGTATAGAGGGAGAGATAACTCAATATAAAGAGAGGGAGAGGTAGAGATAATGAGATATAGATAGAGGGAGAGAAAGGGAGAGAGATGTGTAGAGGAGGGAGAGAGAGAAGAGGGGGAGACATGGAGAGAGATGGGTATAGAGGGAGAGATAACTCAATATAAAGAGAGGGAGAAGTAGAGATAATGAGATATAGATAAGGAGATAAATATAAAGGGGGCAAGAGTGAGAGATAAGGTGATAGAGATAAGAGATAGATGAGAGGTATAGAGAGAGAGGGAGAGAGATGAAGAGGGGGGAGATAGAGAGATAGATATAGATATAGGGAGGGAGAAACAAGGAGTGTGTGTATATGAGTGAGAGAGAGATATGGAGAGAGATGGAGATGGAGATAGATATCTAAATAGATAGAGAGGGAGAGAGAGGAGGCAAGGAAGGGAGAGAAATAGAGAAAGGAGAGAGGATAAGTAGAGAGATATATAAAGAGTGAGTGATTTGGACACACCTGGGCAGAATGCTAGCAACATTTATGAGATTTGGCTTTACACCTACCGATTGTATTTTGTTGAAGAATTTTTTGAACAAATTCATATTGTGAAATTATGGCAGGTTACAGGGAAACATTTGTTTGAGGTATTCTGTCAAACATTTAGCTTCCTAATTCTTTTCAAAAGTTCAGTTTTGTGGTCCTTCCTGTTGGTGAGGCATTCTGTGGATGTTGTGGTTAAGACCTATTTAGAATATGGAGTTGGAGTTGGTGATAAAACCGGACTGGTCGAAGATGGAGAAGTCGTTGGAGATATTGGAGTGGATAGAGAGGGAGTGGGAGAAGGAGAAGAGGCGGGAAATTGGGACTTACCTGCGGAGAGTGTGAGGGAGAAAGGGAAAGTGGTGACATGGGCCATTAATCAAGAACTTGGACACCCTATTTCTAGTTGTGTAGGATGCAATTGGGGCTGATGTGTTGCAGTTGTTGTAGCTTTCAACCCACATAATATAAATTTTTACACCCACGTAATAATTTACCCCTGACATGGGCCAGTGATGACTCCTCACAAGGGGAGAGTGATGAGGGAAAAGAATGGCACAACAACATGAGGACTCTTGTTGCCAATGCCTCCCAAGATGATGGGAATGAGAATTCACTTCCCAAAAGCCCAAATGTACAAAGTTACATTCAAAATATATTACAACTTAATAATATATTGTGAATTGGAATCAAAAGCTTTACACAATTATATTTAATTAAATATTATGTATGTTGAAGTTTATATAGCTTGAGATTATCTGTGATGCCAAGAAGAATGATACATTTTTTTGTTACAAGAGTCACATGCTCTTCTTGCGTTTTGTTCTTTTTTTTTTGCAAGCTATTTGTTATAAATTTGGTACCCATGGCCAGGCCTGTAAATTGTTGGTGAACCCACCAATGAAATTAGGGTCTCACTTGCGCAACAGAGTCCACTGTATGATCATATTTGAACACTGTGCGATCAATGCATAGAAATTTCATAATCCATGAAGAAGAAAAGTAATCAATAGAGGGTGTCACCGATTTGGAACTAGTTCCTCCTGGTCCACTGGTTGTATGTCTTGTTGTCCGATGAAGATGGCTACAGTGAGGAGCTTTTTTTGTTGGATGATGCCAAACTGATTAATTATGAACCCTCTGCAATGTTATAAACAGGATGCTACTCCAATCAAAGAAACCGACCCTTGCCAAAGACAACAACAATACATATAATTTCATTTCTCACTGTTAATAATAGAAATTTCAAAGTACACCAACTCCAGCGATAGGAAAACAGAGCTCTTGTGCTTATGGAACAAAACATTATCAAAATGTCATAACAAGGAAACAAAGTATTAACATATACACATCTGAGGAAACAAAGCTGAGTTCAAAGCAGTCAATCGACTGGATCCACCGACAACAGAAACTCTCAATCGAATCAATCCTTCTCTCTGACCAACCGGTTGTTCTTTACACCGACCAATTGCATATGCTTAAAAGTTTCTAAAGCCCTTTTCAACAAATCCATTTTGTACATATCTGCAATCATTGCAGTCCATGAGATTTTTTAGGTATTCTGTCAAACAGTTCACGTGCCTGGTTAATGCTTCCACTTTTTGCTTGAAAGTTTATAATATCTGACAAAATTCCTCTATCCTTTATGCTTCGATGGATGTCCATACTGTTCCAAAGCTCCCATTTTAGCATGGCGGGGAGGATGCTAGCAAAGGTTGCGGAATTTGGCTTTAAACCTGACAGTTGCATTTGCTTGGAAATTTCTAAAGCCTTTTCAGCAAATCCATTTTGTGCATATCCGAGACCACATCTCTTTGAGGCACCTTGTCAAACACTTCACATGCCTTGTCTATGCTTCCACATTTTGCATACATGTCTACCCGGGCAGGTGCAACTACATCTGAAAAAATTTCCCTTATCCCTTATGATTTGATGGATGTCCATACCCTGTTCCAAAGCCCCCATTTTTGCACGGGCAGGGAGAATGGTAGCAAAGTTTGGAGTCTGGATTTACACCTGCCAATTGCATTTGCTTGAAAGTTTCTAAGGCTTTGGACATCCTGTTGATTCAGAATAACATTTATCTAAGCGCAATAACCTACAGGCTTGGCGCAGAAGAATGGGACATGGATGACCTCTTCGGCACACACCACCTACAAATACCAGTTCCACTCAACTGGCATTTCAGACCGGGCATAGGGGAAAGTGCCTCTACAATTGTCAATGGCTCTCAAACAAAATAGTGGACATTGTCTAGTCATTTTGAAGTAGAAAGAACTTTCCAATCCAACGAAACATCAATTGAAGGCCGCTTTGACGCGAAGTAGAGCTTCGGATTCGTAGGAAGGACATCTGTTGGGCAATAATCGATGGGACACAGAAGAGGGAAATAAGAAGAGATGAAAGTGTGAAATGAAGAGTATAGAGGAGAGGTTGTGTAAAAAGATGGAGATGGCCATTCTATTTGCGATGCAGAAGGGGAATGCAGTTTGTTGTTTGTTGTACCAGTTAGTCTATCGCTGTCTGCACCATTGGAGGACGGCGTATGGCCAAAAGCTCGGCTATTGTAGCGCAGGATGGGAAAATAACGGAGCTAATATCTCTCCCGAAAAATGTTAATAGTAAAGGAAATTAACCAGTAAAGCAAAAAGTAACCGCTAAAATCATCACCGAGATTTTCACCGGCAGCGAAAAATTTAACAGTCCAAATCAATTCAATCGTCTCCCAACGTGACAGAGCCGTTGATCAGGCAAATGAGCTTTGGTCTATTTCAAATAGGTTAAAAGGAAATCAGCAGAGTGAAGCAAAAGTAACCATCTAAAATCATCAGAGATTTTCACTTAGAAGCGTGAAAAATTTAGGTCCAAATCAATTCAATCATCTCAGAGCGTGTGAGCCGTTGATCAGTCAAATGAGCTTTGGTCTAATTTCAAATGGAAGTAGCGCCTTTAGTAATTAAATAAAGAAAGAAAGAAAGTCATTCAATATTTTTTTATCAATAGAAAAATTTAACATATTAAAATAAAGATATTTTTTTTTCTTATCAAAATTAAAGACATAAAGAAGTCATTCAACATTTTCTATCAATATCAAAAAGTCTTACCATATCAAAACAAAATAGTTTTGCAACATTAAAATTATCTAAAGGAAGAAGTCATTCAACATAGAAATGTTTTAACATATCAAAATTAATTAAATAAAGAAAACATTCAATATATTTTTTGTCTAACATAGAAAAGTCTTACTATATCAAAAGATTAAATAAATAAGAGACATTCAAATAAAAGAAAGTCCTTATCAAAATAAAATAATCTTTCTTGTCTTATCAAAATAAAATAGTCTTTCTTGTCTTATCAAAATAAAATAAAATAATCGATTTTCTTCACATATCAAAATAAAATAGATCTTTCTTGTCTTATCAAAATCAAATTAAATAAATAAAGAGAGTCATTTAGCATTTTTTATCAATATAAAGCATATATTTTGGGTTGCATATGTTGAGACAATGGACAACTATTTTAAAAAAAATTCCATCTATTTTCTATCATGAGTTAAATTGGAAAGAAGCTATTCTTGGTTTTGGTATGCACAACAATGTTATTGCCGACTCCATTAGGCAAGTGGTTGTCAAACACATATGGAAAGACAAATGTTCAACTATATTTTCTAATAAGTTTCATCAAGCAAGTGCAACTTTACAACTGTACTATGACATTTTTATACAGGTGGATTTTTTGTTTTTGCAGCTTCACATATTATGCAAGAAAAACACAAAGAACTTGGTGCAACTTCAGCAAATTAGAGATCAAATTTTACAGTTTCATTCTAATAACAAGGTCAGCCAGAGTACAATTGTCCAGTATATGAAATGAATATATAGCTATGAAAATTGTCAGGTTTATGGTATGTATAGTTGTGAGAATTGTACGGCTTTGAATTGGTTGTTTCATACAACCCTCCTATAACTATGTAGTGCCCATGAGGTTGTAATTTTTGTTTCCTTTCAACTACTTGCTAGTAGCTCTTATTATTTGTAATCAACTTGATTCAATATATATATATATATATCTTACCATATCAAAACAAAGCAGTTTTGCAATATTAAAATTAAATAAAGGAAAAAGTCATTCAACATAAGAAAATTTTAACATATCAAAATTAATTAAAATAACCAAAACATTCAATATCTTTTTATCTAACATAAAAAAAAGAATCTTACTATATCTAGAATTAGAATTGAAAAAAAAAATTCAACATTTCTTATCAGCATGAAACTTTCCAAAAGTTTTACCATCTCTAAATAAAAGTAATGAAATCCTATATTACTTCTTCCTCCTCTATAAAATTGAATGCACTCTTTGTTTTACTTCACATGGTTGCCATCTCTTGTGCTATCCAAGAATTAAAATTTATTTATCCATTCATGTTATTTTATTTTCAAAGCATCAATTTTGTTGACTTCACCCTCTTTAGCTATTAAGCATTATGGAAAATCAATTTTCCTTCTTGTTGAATCTGATATAACTATTTCCACTCACCTCATTAGAAAATTCAAAACTCTTTATAAAATCGACGTTTTTCCAAATGTTGTTGACTAGCGTGTTATAAATACTTTCATACCCTCTTCTTATAATTCATTCCTTCGCTTCCTTTGCTGTTCTGTTATGTTCTGCTCTGGGTATCCTTGCTACTCCATTCTTCATTTCTTTCTTTCTTTATTTATTTATGTATTACGCTCAATACTTATTTAATTAGCTGTCTAATTCTTTTCAATCAAACATTATTGCAGGTGAGATAAATCAGTTGTGAAAATGGAGAGATTCTCTGTTATGCTCTGCTTGTTTATTATGATGACGTGTTGCTGTGAGTGCCACCATTTATCCTTCATGCTTCCAAATGGGGGTGTCCTCCTTGCTTTGAAGGAATGGGTATGATGATTAACAAAGTTCGTTTTCAAAACAGAACACATAATTATATTTCTGATAAAAATAGAGCACTCTGTTATTTTTATGAATTCTTGGTATGGTTAATATAGTTTAATGTTAATTGATATTCAATTGCAGCTGTATGTAATTGTCTGGTTTCATTTGTTTTCTATTTGAGTTTATCAGCTGGCTGTGGGAAACAGGGGATTCTTTTTTGAATCTACATTTGGTATCAGAGCAGGTATTTTATTTTGGGTTTAAGATCTAGTTGTTCAAAATTTTCCAAAGATTATCATGTCGAATTCTAACAGCTTGCCCATTCCATAATTTGATGGAAATGAGTATGATTATTGGTGTATAAAAATGATGACTTTTTTAATAGGAAAAGACTTGTGGGAGATTGTTGAATCAGGTTACCAGGAGCCAGCTGATTGGAATGCCCTCCCAGTCAATGAAAGAACAGCAAGGAAAGAAGCTAAAAAGAAGAATTTTCAAGCATTGTTTCATATTCAAATAGCTCTAGACAAGAGTTTATTTCCAAGAATTGCAGGTGCAAAGACAGCTGAGGATGCCTGGAAGACTCTAAAAGAAGCTTACCAAGGCAGTGATCAGGTCCAAGTTGTTAAGTTACAGACATTGAAAAGAGAATTTGAGAATTTAAAAATGCAAGAAGGAGAAAGTGTGAGTGAGTATTGTGTCAGAGTAAAAGATGTGGTCAATAAGATGGCTACACTTGGAGAAACTGTGAACACAGAAGTTCTGATAAAAAAGGTGTTGAGATCTCTCACACCAAGATGGAATCACGTTGCCATAATAATGGAAGAAAGTAAGGATTTGACAACCCTTCAATTCGATCACCTTGTTGGATCGTTGATCTCACATGAAGAAAGATTAAAAGATTATTTTGGAGAAAGTGTTGAGAAATCCTTTTCCTCCAAAGTACAAATCACAAAGAATGATGATGGCAGCAGTAGTAGCAAAAGCAATCAAAGCCAAGGTAAAGGTCAAAATCAGAATAATTCAAGAGGTAGAGGCAGAGGTTTTTCAAGAGGAAGAGGTGGTTCAAGAGGCAGAGGTAGAGGAAGATTTGATAAAAGGAATGTTCAATGTTACCATTGTAATAGGTATGGACATTTTGAAAGAGAATGTAGATTAAAAGAAGGTAAAAATGTTAATTATGCTCAAGAAAGTTATGAAAATCCTCCATATAATTTATTCTTATCTTATTCTAAAAGTGAAAATACTAGTAAAGATGTTTGGTACCTAGATTCTGGATGCTCTAACCATATGTCAGGAAATGGGAAGTTGTTTTCAACAAAGGATGAAAGTTTCAAGTCAAAGATTCAGCTCGGTGATGATAAATCATTGGTGGTTGCTGCAAAAGGTGCTATGGAGGTCCACACAAAAGAAGGTATGAAGAGTGTTAAAGATATTTATTACACTCCTGAGTTAAAACATAATTTGTTAAGTGTTGGACAATTATGTGAGAAGAACTATAGAGTTGTCTTTGAAAATAAGAAATGTACAATTTTTGATAAGAGTCAGGGAAACAGAGTAGTCACAGTTGTTCCTATGATGAAAAATAGGATATTTCCATTGAGATTTGGTGAAAATTACAGCAGCCTTGCCAATATGGCATTTGAGGATACAAGTTGGCTATGGCATCTAAGGTATGGCCATTTAAACTTTCACAGTTTGAAGCTTTTGACCTCACAAGCATTAGTTGCTGGTCTACCCAAGGTTGAAGAGCACAAGGAGGTTTGTGAAGGATGTGCTAAAGGAAAGCATGCAAGGGAAAGGTTTCCAAAAGGCACTGCATGGAGGGCCCATTACCCCCTTCAACTTGTTCATTCAGATATCTGTGGACCGATGCAAACAAAGAGTTTGGGTAAGTCATCATATTTTATCACTTTTATTGATGATTACTCATGAAAATGTTGGGTGTATTTTTTGAAGGCTAAGGATGAAGCCCTTGATACATTCAAGAGGTTTAAAGCACTTGTGGAAAATGAGAAAGGGTGCAAAATCAAATGTTTAAGAACTGATCGTGGAGGAGAATTTTGTTCAAGAGCCTTTCAAGATTATTGTGATATGAATGGCATCAAGAGGCAGCTCACCACTCCATACACACCTCAATAGAATGGGGTAGCTGAAAGGAAAAACCGCACTGTGGTAGAAATGGCAAGGAGCATGTTACAAACCAAGGGATTGAGTAACTCTTATTGGGGAGATGCAGTTGCTACAGCAGTGTATATTCTCAATCAAAGTCGCACTAGTGCACTTGAGAAGATGACTCCTTATGAAGCATGGTATGAGAAAAGGCCTAATGTTAATCATTTTAGAGTTTTTGGTTGTTTAGCTTATGTTCATGTACCTGATCAGAATAGACAAAAGTTAGATGCAAAAAGTGAGTCATGTATTTTTGTTGGGTATAGTGAGGAAAGCAAAGCTTACAGGTTATATAATCCTCTCACTAATAAGCTTATTGTTTCAAGAGATGTGATTTTTGATGAAAGGGGAGTTTATGGTCATCAAAAAGGCCAAATGGAGAAGTCAAAATCTGTTTTGAATGATGATATTGATCATGAGCAGCCCACTAATGTTGTTGTTCCAATTTCTTTAAATCCACCAAGTAGCCCCTCATCTAATTCATCAAGTCCAACTTCAACTCCAAGTTCTAGAAGGAAGGTAAAAAGTTTGAGTGATATTTATCAAAGGAGTGCCAATCAAGCACTTGAAGAAAATCCAATAGGTGAGACAGTTAATTTTGCTTTATTTACCAAGGCTGATTTTGAACCATCATGTTTTGAAGAAGCATGTACTAATGAGGTTTGGATGCAAGCAATGAAAGAAGAAATGGATTCCATTCATAGGAATGATACTTGGGAGCTTATAGAGCTTCCACATGACAAGAAGAAGATTGGCACCAAATGGATCTACAAGACTAAGCATAACAGTGATGGAAGTGTTGAAAGGCATAAAGCAAGATTAGTTGCTAAGGGTTTCACACAGAAGTATGGGATTGACTATGAAGAGACGTTTGCACCAGTTGCAAGACAAGAGACCATTAGAATGCTGATTTCATTAGCAGCTCAAAAGAATTGGAGCATACAACATATGGATGTGAAAAGTGCCTTCTTGAATGGGTACTTAGAAGAGGAAGTATATGTGGAACAGCCACAAGGTTTTCAAGTGGAAGGAAAAGAGAATCATGTCTACAAATTGAAGAAGGCTTTGTATGGCCTCAAGCAAGCACCAAGGGCATGGTATGCAAGAATTGATGGATACTTTCAGGAGAATGGCTTCAAGAGAAGTAAGAGTGAACCTACCCTTTACTACAAACAAGAAGGTAATGATATTCTTATTATAAGTTTGTATGTTGATGATTTGTTGTATATGGGTAGCAGTTCTAAGATGAAAGATGAGTTCAAAATTGCTATGATGAAAGAATTTGAAATGAAAGATCTTGGTCTCATGAAATATTTTTTAGGAATGGAGGTTTATCAATGTAAAAATGAAATTTTCATTTGCCAAACCAAATATGCAAAAGATATGTTGAAGAAGTTTGACATGGTTGATTGTAAACCATACTCCACTCCAAGTGCTCATGGAGTTGTGTTGAGTAGGAATGATGGTGCTGAATTAGTTGATGAGACTGCTTACAGAAGTATTATTGGGAGTTTGATGTTTCTAACCCACACAAGGCCTGATATCGCATATTCAGTTTCACTTGTTTCAAGGTATATGACAAATCTGTCAGAAATACATATGAAGGCAGCTAAAAGAATTTTGAGGTATGTGAAAGGCACTCTATATTTTGGTATTCATTACTACTCTTCTAAAAGGTTCAATCTTGTTGGCTTTAGTGATTCAGATTGGGGAGGTAGTATGGATGATCATAAGTCTATATCTAGAAATTATTTCTCTTTTGGTTCTGGTTTGATTACTTGGAGTTCCAAGAAACAAAGCATGGTTGCACTCTCATCCACAGAAGCAGAGTATGTTGCAGTTACTTCAGTAGGTACACAAGCTCTTTGGCTTAGAAAAGTTTTAGAAGAAATTGGAGAGAAGCAAATTCAGCCTACAGTGATTTATTGTGAC
>VDFB02118699.1:0-23520 GCA_007258455.2 Sequoia sempervirens
CTTAATGAGTACTTACATTGAAGCAACCTCAATCAGAAAATGCAGGCCCTTTCGTCCAATTACTTTCTGGCCTTCCGCCTCCGAGAAACCCGCCGCATTCTCACCGCCGTTAACTCAACCACGCGTCGCAAATGAAGCGATCGTGATATTCAAATATGATCGTGCATTAACTCGAGTTAAATAAATAAATGCAATGCCCTCTGCACAGACCTACATTGCGCTTCGCTTACTACACGCAGGCTTAAGTATTTTCTTCTATATGTTGAGGATGAGGGTTCGTGGATTTTGATGTGGAGACAATTGTCACAGATGAAGTGCAGATGATAGGAGATTCGGACTTCTGGTGGCAAGGGTTTTGTGGAGGGGAAAATGAAGGGAGTTTTCTGCAGGAGGGCCCGGGTTCGATTCCCATGCTTGACTACCCGTACGAGGCGCTGGCTGAACAAGTGAGATGTGATTCGTCTGAGTTGATGGCCATTATGCAACGAACACCAGTCCATCCCCCCACTATGCACCCTAATTTGGTGTCTACTCTCAAGTCACTCATAGATGCAGACGCCTACGAAAGCGTGAACTGCGACGACGGGTTCGAGCAGGACTCGAACCGGAGATGTGAGGAGGAGGACGACATAGCGATCGTGCCGGTCGATCTAATTCGCAACCACCGCCCTTTTAAGTGCACTCACGGCGGGTGCAGCAAAACCTTCAAGAACCCTCAGACGCTCAAAATGCATCAGAAGAGTCATCGCGCCGACGATCCGGCAGCCTGCCGGACGCTTGCCTTGGAAAATGACGGCGGCGGCAGTGGTGGTGGTGGCGGCGGAGGCGGCGGGCGAGCGGGTCATAACAAGAAAATACCGTCGCGGTGCCCGGTCTGTAGACGGACTTTCGTGGGGCTTTATGAGCTGAGGCGGCACTTTGGGAGGAAGCACTCGGAAGGTGAGAAAATGCACGGGTGTGGAAAATGTGGGAAGCGGTTTTATATCGAAGTGGACCTCCGTGACCATCTTAAGCTCTGTGGCGAGCCCATTCAGTGCCGTTGTGGTATGAAGTTTGCGTTTAAGTGTAATCTTGTTGCTCACAGAAAAACGCATCCTGAATGTCTGGAACATTCCTCCTCTGCCATTGATGAGCGCAGGAAGACTTCTCTTTGTACTAGTTTTGTTAAGAGTAGTAGTTGGCCTTCTGCTTCTGTTGTGCCGCGTGGTGAGGACTTCCCTCAGACGTCCTTTCCACCCGGCGGGGTTAAGGTAGAAGATATTGACTATACCTGCGGCTTTAATCTGGTAACCTAGATTTTTGTTGCTGTTCCATCTGTCCTTATGCTCAGAAGGGCGTAACTTGTTATGTCCTACGTTTTTTTTGTGAATAATAATGTTTTCAAATGGATTTCTCGCTCGCTTCTGTATTTGGCTTTTGTGTAATCGGGGTATCTGTGGTTGTGCGGCGGCTTCTGGTTTATGCTTTCTCTTTTCTTACAGTGGATTGTAAGTACACGATTAAGTCTGAAGTCGATTTTAGTTTAAAAGCTGAGATAAGAAGAGTCATCAAAATTATTGAGGAGATCGAAGAGTGTAAAGAAAGGTTCCTCAATATTATCCAGGAGTCTAAAAATGAAACCTTTTTCTGAAAAATTTGAACTTTGGTGGATCCTAAATTTTGATGCAAAAAATAGTACAGAGTTAAATTCAGAAGAAACATTCTCATGGACTGTGGAAATCTAATGTCTTTAATTTTGGTGGATAATCAATTTAAGATCCTCTGAAAATTTAAATCTTGGTAGACAATTAATTATATCTTTGGAAGATTTAAAGTATGTAAAGTAGAACTTTGTTTATTTGAACCTTTGGAAATTTGGAAATTTAGTAGACAATCAATTAAATCTTTGAAAGATTTGAACCTCTAGCCAGAAAATCTAAAGTAGAACTTATCTACTTACACCTCTCAAAAGTTTGAATCTTCCTAAATAACCAGTAACCATAACCAAATAAAAAAATATAATATTATCCTTAGAAATTAATATTTTTTTATATTAAAAATAATATCATTAAAAATTCAATTATATATTGGTTGAATCCAATATGATATACTTTAAAGCAATGGTTATCAGTAATAAAAAGTTTTAACTCAATTTATGTTTTTTATACTTTAACATTCATACACGAGGACTGTAAAAATTATGCATAAAAATAAGTTCAACAAACTGGGTTCTTGTAATTTATTCCATGAATATGGGTGGATGAAATTGATTAAAAATTATGCAGTACAATCTTTAAATTATAGTATAAATTAAACATAATGAGAAGTAATAGTTATTGATTACTATAACTTATAAAATGTAAAAGTTTAATTAATTTAATCTATTAACAATTATTAATGTTGTTTTTCTTGTTTTATACTTTCTGATGATAGATTATAAAGTTTGATATCAAATATCAAGAATTTTTTATAATTCATATTAAAAGCAAATATAATACACTTTCAATATGAAAGTGTTGCAGATAACATTTTCAAAACACTTTTTAAAATAAGCGAATTATTGACTATTGTTATAAACAAATTTCTGAACTAATCTTTGTTGTTACAATATATTAAAATTTATAATTTATTAAAATCAATAAAAAATATTAAAAAAAATTAATATGACAAAATACTTCAAATAATTTGGTTTATATAACTTCATATGACAGCACAACTCTAGTGCTTTATGAAATATGGATAACATATATAAACCATTACCCCATGAATGGGGTAATCAGGAAAACAAAATCACAGTTAGAACAACTGCCCACCATGAAAACCAAAACAGATAAATATAAAATACATTACTACAGCAGAAGTAACATGCTAAAACTTGCTTTATACAGCCCATCTCCAAAATTTGGTACCTTGCAACAACATTATGAATTTGAACATGAGAGGTGCACAAAATAATCTGTGGGGGGCCACTATGTCTTTGAAGACTGTCAGATGAATGAATTGGGGATGAGAACAATCTTGAATTTCATAAAGATGGGGCAGTGAGGCCCCACAAAAGTTGATGCCTGGTCTAATTATTTCAACGTGATGTTTAGGACCCACATAAACAATAAGAATTTTGAAAGATCCTCCGCACTACCAGTCAATTCCTATCTTTCTGTTGGGCTTATAGATCTTGCAGAGATTTTTCCTACCCTTCAAACATCCTTTTTCTTCTGTTGTGGCATCATTATGACTGTCCATGTGGGCCTTAAAATGGAAACAGTAATTGATAAATTTTGCCTTTGTCCAGGACTTTTCAATTGGATATAAATGCTCAAACTTTTGCAGTCTTGAGGATTTTATATAGAATAGAATATAGATATATATGAATGTAGCTTGAATAGGATATAGATATATATAAGAATGTCTTATTTCATGGGTTCCTTTCAGATATTATCTTGAATGCTAGAATCATAAAAAAATATTTTATATTTGTGGAGGAGAAGAATGCATATCTTATTTTGATATTATTTTGTGTGGGTCTATTTGATGTAGGGTTTTAGTTTATAATCTGATTTTTTGGGTCGATTCATTAACTTCAATTTTAAAATCAATAATTTGATATAGAAAATTATTTATTTTGGAATATTTATGATTCATTTTTTAGTGCTTTTCTCATTTTAAATAGAATTGTATCTGTAATTCCATTTCTTAAACAAGATTGTAGGTACAATCTCAATCCTAGTTTCAAAACCTAATTTTCTTGCTTTCCAAGACCAACAATCTTAGGTATGATCATTGTATATTGGCGTATGTTTCAAAAAGTTTAAATTATGCTTCTAGAGTTGTATTGAAAAACACCTTCGTAAAACACTTTTCCATATTATGATCAATTATTGAAAGAGCACACAAGACCATTTCCTCTCATAAGAATTAGTCATTAGTTAGCATCATAAATCAATTGACAAATCAACATTCATTGTCGTCTTAGTCACCTAACAACCATAACATGCATCACACTCAACATATATAAAACAAAATTTACATTGGATCTAACAATCAACTCATCAACATTCATTGTTGTTTTGTTATCTTTGTAGCTTCTATTAAATTCTTCTCAAAACACAAATATAATAAAAAAAATTCATTCTTTTACTTATATGTGATAAATCCTAAACGATAGTTTTGAACTTTATATCCAACAAAATTGAACCATCATAACTAAATTATAGACGTGATCTAATTCTTAATCTTAAAAAATTTAAAATCTATTAATCACAAATCTATTTCAAATTTTAATTTCTTATTTTTCTCTAGAGTATATTAAATTAAATGATTCTACTTTTTAAAAATAAATGGAAGACTCCTAGGTGGCTGAGCTAGTGCCAGGTGCACAAAAGCCCCTAACCAAGCGAATCCAAGTAAATCTGATACCCACTGCGGATGATTTTTCTAACAGCGACATTTCCCTAGGATATTTTTTGGCTTTGGTTTGTGTTATTGATTGGTAATGATGAGACATGAGAACGTTGATAGGACATAACGTTAGAGGACTGGCCCAACCGCGGGATTTATATATATTTAGTTTTTCTAAAGAATATTTTTTTAAATTACAATTTTTTTCTCTTTCAAATTATGGATATTATAAATTGACTTGACTTCCATTTGAGTGGTGCATATTGATTATATGTTTTTTTCACCTTTACGAATACTATTGCGTATAGATTCCACTCATTATACTGTAATTCTTTATGAGAAAAGATTCTTATTAATTACGTTGAAGGTGTTCCTTATTTGAATGAAACTGACTGATTGAATAGGGCAAGGTTTGAAATGGTGTTCCTAATAGTACAAGATGATGGAATCTATCTTGACCATCCAAGTCACTTGTCCAATAGGGCCTACTCTCCTATACTATTTGTCACATGACACACTTGTTGTTTCTCACATGCTAAGATTGTAAACACAGGCACATACTTTCCATCAAAGTTTATTTTGGTCTGAAAAATGTATTAGTTTTAGCTTTAGATATGATAAGAACAAAGAAAAAATCACTCACTTCTAAAAAATGAAGGTTAACTTTGGAAGACTAATCATTTCCACACGTATTATATTTCATTTTCCCATGGGGACTTTAATTCTATGCAATAGTATTGCCCATTTTTTTTAAGAATGATTAAACATTACATTTATAGAGTAAATATCATTTAAATCTTAATGAGGTTTGAAGTATTAGATTAAAGATTTAGTTAATTAATTACTTGAATTAATATTATTAATTGAGTTAAAATAGGTTAAATTTAGTTTTAATTTTTAGTTAATTATCTCTCTCACACCCATGTAATTATTATGTATAATCGATGAAAACATGTTCAAAGATTAGATAACTTATTACATCACATGAAATTATTATTATATGTTATATTTTATATAATTCAAATTTATTTTTAAAATAACATTATATATTATATTTAATATTAAAAATTCTTAAATATAATATATATTTAATATAGTACAAATTAAATTATATATAATATTATATATAAAAATTATATTATTATATATTATATTTTATAATAAAAACTATTAAATACAAATATAAAATTATTATAATACATAGTTAATATATTTTAATATAATACAAATTAAATTAGCATGTACAATAATACAAAGTAAATTATATATAATACAATTATATTTATTATATATACTATTATATATATAAATTATATTGTTATTATATTTTATATTAAATATATATAAACTTATTAACTCTCTCTATATATACACATACATACACATACACATACACATATACATACATAAATATAAATATATACATTTATATACATCTATATACTTATATACATACATACACATATATGTATATATGTATATATGCATTTACATGTGTTGTCTTCCTTAAATAGGGAGCCATCCTATTCAACACAATAGAACTACAAAACAATTAAGGTAAAATAAAAGCTCATTTCCTTCTAAAAATAAAATTTGTTGATAATCTTAAACTATAAGAAAATAACCACTGAATCCGTATAATGGTTGGATGTGTCTTCAAGTTCATAGCATTTCCTTAGAGTTCCAAAAACCTGCAAGTGCAAATGGGTGAAATGAAAAGGATAATCCTCTTTAATTTTTTCAATTTTGAGGAAGCTCTTGATCAAAGGATGGGGATAGATCTCAGCAAATGAGATTGATCCCTCATCCAATTAAAAGACTATAGATTGTTTTTTTAATTAAGTGACATTGTTCACTTAATAAGTTTTAAATTTGAGAGAAAACATAAGATTATAATTGGATTTAAATATTTAAGCAAATAAGTGAATAGAAATAGATAAACTTAGTTTAGTAAACAATTAAATTTAAAGATTATTTCAATTTTTTTATTGTCACCTAATAAACCTTTCAAAATGCTTTAAAAATTATATTAAAATTAAATTAATTTTTGAAGAGTGATTTCTAAGGGGATACATTAGTGAATTAAATCAGACATTAGAAAATGAGAAAATTTTAAGTAAATCAATTTTGAGATGTCATTTAAATAATCCTATAAAAATATTTTTAACTGTTTTATGATTATTTTGAAATAATTAAGCATCAATTTTAATTTAAAGTTAATAACCTTAGGGGAAGAAAAGGAAAGTTAATTTAATCTCTTTCCTTGAATATTAATCGGTTATAGGATTAAATTAATTATTAAAGCGAATAATTTTAACCATTAAGAATTAATTCATATAAATAAAATTAAAATGTTAGTTGAATTTAGGGTTTAGATCTCATCATGGAGATTATACCTACATTCATTCATATGTGGTAAAATCTAATGAGGGTGATTCTAGGATGGAAATCCATTGCATGTGTCTTTCTTAAAGCACCTAACTCTGATAGGTTACCTTCATTGCATGGTGTGCAAAATAGGTCGTCACACTCAATTATGTTTTCCCCTTCCCTTTCCTTTTGGGCAGTGTGCTTGGGATGACAATGCACATGCTTTCCATCGAGTGCACTCAATAGTTATCATGTTTAGTATGATCCTAAGGTGGATTTTAATTGATTTGAGAAAAAATTGGGTTTGTGTTTATGTCCACATGTTAAAATGTGGGAATGTGTCAAATTTGTTGTCAATTAGGAAAAAGAATAACAAAATAAGGTTGTGCATTACTTTTAAAGACTTAAAAAAAGAAACCCAGTCCCTTCAATGGAGGAAATTTTCCAAACAATAGTAGGGTCGGAAAGGTTTTCCATGCTAGATTGATTTTTTGGATCTAACCAAATTTAGCTCAATGAAGAGGACCAACATAAAAAGTACATTTACCATAAAATGGGGTACATTTTCTTATGCAAAAATGTATTTTGGCTTATCAAATGCCAAAGAAACCTTTCAACACACCATGGGCATTGCATTTGGTGAATTGATAAATAAGAAATTATGGTTCATCGAGATGATCTTATAATATTCTCCAAAATAAAAGAGGGTCATTTTGAACATTTGGAGAATTTAGAGTCTTTGTGAATCCTAAAAATGCATTTTTGGGGTCTGCCAAGGCAATAGTTTGGGACATATAATCTCAAACTAATGGATTTCTATGGATCCTAATAGAGTAAAAGCTATCATGGATTTATCTTTATTGGTAAATAAGAAGGCACTTCAATCTTTCTTAGGAAATAAAAATTTTGTAGAGAGATTCATCTCGGACTTTGCAAGTCTAATTCAATCCATTACTTTCAGGTTTAAAAAAGATGAATTTTTAAATGAATTCTTGAAGGGCTTTTGAAAATATCAAACAAGCTCTAGTATTGATAAATCCTAATTTTTCAAATAATTTTATCATGTGTGTATGAAGGAGATCACAACTTAGTCACAATTTTGACACAAAAAAAAAAAGATAGATATAAGAAACACCTAATTTTTTAACTCCAAAAAAAAAAAACTGAACTTTATATCCAACAAAATTGAACCATCATAGGTGTGATTTAATCTTAAAAATAAAATAAAAAATTTATTAATCACAAATCTTTGATCATCAATCCAATTTCAAATTTTAATTTCTTAGTTTTCTCTAGAGTATATACCCCTTTTAAATTATTCTACTTTTAAAAAATAAATGAAACAGACTCATAAGTGGCTGACCTAGTGCCAAGTGCACAAAAGCCCCTAACCAAGCGAATCCAAGTAAATCTGATACCCACTGTGGATGATTTTTCTAACAACGACTTTTCCCTAGCATATTTTTTGGTTTTGGTTTGTGTTATTGAATGGTAATGATGGGACATGACAACGTTGATAGGACATGCTGTTAGAGGATTGGCCCAACTGCGAGATTTATATATATTTTATTTTTGTAATAATGTAAATTTTTAAATTACAATTTTTTTCTCTCTCAAATTGTGGATATTATAAATAGACTTACTTCCATTTGAGTGGTGCATGTTTTTTTTATATTTTTTTTTAACTTTACAAATTCTATTATATATAAGGGAGAGGGACCAGTGGTGGGTAGGGCGATGTTGAGTGAGGGGTTCGAGTTGGCAAGTTTTTTTTTGACATATCCCTTAGCAATTGAGCTGGCACCCCCCCCATTTTTTTGGGTAAAATTTGTGCTTGTTTATGAATGTTTTCATACCATTTTTCAAAAACCACAAAAAAGAGCCAAAATGTGTCATCGACTGATTTTGGACACATGTAATACCCTTCATGGGTTCTCGCCACGTTAGTACTGGCTCTCTTTGCTCCTAGTAAATACACATTAACTGCTCAACATTCCTCTACTATCAGACTTAATGCCTACCACCTCAGCATGCACACCATTCGCTTCATCTTGCGTTAGCTTTACAACTACGCCATTCATGAGAACAATTTGCACTTTGAGTGGTTACATTCACAACTAGTGTTGGTTTGGTTTGAGGCTGACGGTGGTGAGGCCATGGGTGAGTATTGGTGATGCATTTCTCACACTTTATATATTTTTGAACACCGTATTTGGCAAAAGGAAAAAAATTACCTTCTAGTTACGCAGGTGAGGTTGTGTTCCAACCTCACACAGGTAATACCTATGCATTGCAAGATTTTTTTCAAATTTAATTGTAATATTTTTTGTGTAAATAGCTTCAATTTACAAGTAATGATATGCTCGTCTAATGAAGCTTTCTTGCAGCTGTATCATGGCTGCTTCTGTGTATACACACACACACGCACAGAAACAACGAACAAATGTTATTTTGCAGCAATATTGCACCTATATTATGGCCAACTGTGTGTATATGTGAGTAAATAGATATATATATATATATATATGCATATATATGACCAACTGTGTGTATATGTGTGTATGCACAAATATATATATTTGTGTATACACACAATCGACCATAATATAGCCCTTTCTTTTTCATTTATGTACCTTTGCAATTTGTATATGTATGGTGGTAGTATTTGAAGTTATTATACGCTTCATTGGTAAGAGTTTCTTGTAGCTAAAATATGGCCGACTGTGTATATATAAAAATACCTACATATATATATATATGTATATATATGTGTGTGTGCATATATACACACACAATCGGTCAAAATAATAACTTTTTGCATACTACATTGTCTGTTAAGGGTTTCATACACCTATATTTTGGCCGATTGTTTCCTCCGTTGTTGTGAACCCCTCGCTCAACAATACCTGCTCCCCCATCGTCCTCTTAGCCTTGTCTGTAGTAGATTCATTTCTGTCAGAATGACCAAATTTGTGTGAAGATTTTATATGCATTTATAGGATTTTCATCGTAAAATTGGTAATCATTTCACTTATCTAAATTTGGCAATCATTATAGTTCTTTAATTTACATAACATTTTAATATTATTAATAACATATTTAATATAATATGTAACAAATTAATATTATAATATTATGTATGTATCATATACACACATACATACATATGAACTGCCATATGTATGTATGTATGTGTGTATACTATACATACATACATACATACATATGGTAGTTCATATGTATGTATGTATGTATGTCATGCAGGTACCCATACATATGGCATTCATATGTAACATATATACATTATATTACTATGATTTATGTATTTATGTATGTATGTATGTATACCAATCATACATACATAAATATGGCATTCATAATACATACATACATAGAGCCATTTTCACATACACATAGACATACTTGACCAAAAGATAGGTGTATGACTCCCTCAACTATGGAGTGTATGATAATGTTCCAATACTGTCAATATAAATATGCAACTTACAGAATTACAATTACATATGGCGGAGATATAGAAATTGATGTTTCATATAGCCTTGTTCATTTACATTTATATGAATTTGATGTACATGCTTTAATTTATATTCAATTACTTTAACAAGTGTGACAAAGTTGTTTCAATTCATATCAAAATGTTGATTGAAGTTATATATAAGTATCATAATGTCGTATTAGTTGACTATTTCAAGTTATTCTTAAAAATCACGATGTTGTATCAGAAAATGGCTCCAAATATTACTATCCAATTACTCTTCATCTTACATGTATGAATTTGTTGTTTCAATTTGTATCAGTCATTGATCTGTAAGAGTTAGAATTGGAGATGTGATAGTATACCATGCATTTTTTGTTTCATTGCATACACACCCTTGATCATTTGCAATCAACTCAATTAGATGCATGGTTAGTTTGTTCTTTAATTACTCACTCTTACATGTATGAATTTGTTGTTTCAGTTTGTATCATTCTTTTTTTAGTAAGAGTTAGAATTGGGGATATGATAGTATATCATGCATTTTTTGTTTCATTGCACACACACCCTTGATCATTTGCAATCAACTCAATTAGATGCATGGTTACTATGTTCTTCAATTACACTCAATCTTACATGTATGAATTTTTTGTTTCAATTTGTATCATTCTTTTATTTGTAAGAGTTAGAATTGGGGATATGATAGTATAACATGCATTTTTTCTTTCATTGCACACACACCATTGATCATTTGTAATCAACTCAATTAGATGCATGCTTAGTTTTTTCTTCAATTACACTCACTCTTACATCTATGAATTTGCTATTTCAATTTGTATCATTAGACTTTTAATTGTAAGAGTTAGAATTGGGGATGTGATAGTATATCATGAATTTTTTGTTTCATTGCACACACACCCTTGATCATTTGCAATCAACTCAATTAGATGCATGGTTAGTTTTCTCTTCAATTACTTTCACTCTTACATGTATGAATTTGTTGTTTCAGGTTGTATCACTTTGATTTGTAAGAGTTAGAATTGGGGATGTGATAGTATAACATGCATTTTTTTGTTTCATTCCACACACACCCTTGATCATTTGCAATCAACTCAATTAGATGCACGGTTAGTTTATTCTTCAATTACACTCACTCTTACATGTATGAATTTTTTATTTTAGTTTGTATCATTTATTTTTTGTAAGAGTTAGAATTAAGGACATGCATTTAGGGGATTTCATTTTTTTGAATGGTTTTCATGGTAATCTATGTTGCAGTTCACAATTCAAAGGGAATTGTGGACAATTGCAACATAGGTTACCATTAGAAGGGTGTTTGAAATATAAATTCTCCCTAAATAATTGTTGAATCGAGATACAATTAACAATAATCAGATGTATGGTTTGTTTGTTCTTCAATTACACTCACATGTTCAAATATGTTGTTTCACTTTGATTTTTGATTGTCAATACATTCATATATTTAATCAGTTAACATGATCACCTAAGGGTCATAAGAGTTACAATTGGGGATATGGTAGTATAACATGCATTTCTTGTTTCATTGCACACACATCCTTGATCATTTGCAATCAACCCAATTAGATGCATGGTTAGTTTGTTCTTCAATTACTCTCAATCTTACATGTATGAATTTGTTGTTTCAGTTTGTATCATTCTTTTATTTGTAAGAGTTAGATTGGGGATATGATGGTATAACATGTATTTTTTGTTTCATTGCACACACACCCTTGATCATTTGCAATCAATTAATTAGATGCATGGTTAGTTTGTTCTTCAATTACTCTCAATCTTACATGTATTAATTTCTTCTTTCTATCATTCTTTTATTTGTAAGAGTTAGAATTGGGGATGTGATAGTATAACATGAATTTTTTGTTTCATTGCAAACATACCCTTGATCACCTAAGGGTTATAAGAGTTAGAATAGGCGATATACATTGAAAGAAGTCTAATCTGTTCAAGATATATACACGATCTATCATGGATGTTTTGATCCATGGACATCATGTATATCTTGAACATATAAGTCTTATATGTATGTATATCACTATTCATCTTATTACAAAATAAGGGCTCATTCCTATTAACTTAAAACTCCTTAATCTTACATGTATGAATTTGTTGTTTTAGTTTGTATCATTTTTTTTTTTAAGAGTTAGAATTGGGGATATGATAGCATATCATGCATTTTTTGTTTCATTGCACACACACCCTTGATCATTGGCAATCTACTCAATTAGATGTATGGTTAGTATGTTCTTCAATTACACTCAATCTTACATGTATGAATTTGTTATTTTAGTTTTATCATTCTTTTATTTGTAAGAGTTGGAATTGGGGATATGATAGTATAACATGCATTTTTTGTTTCATTGCACACACACCCTTAATAATTTGTAATCAACTCAATTAGATGCATGGTTATTTTATTCTTCAATCGCACTCAGTCTTACATGTATGAATTTTTTGTTTCAGTTTGTATCATTCTTTTAATTGTAAGAGTTAGAATTAGGGATATGCATTTAGGGGTTTTGGTTTTCCGAAGGGTTTTCATGGTAATCTATGTTGCAATTCACAATTGAATGGGAATTGTGGACAACTGCAACATAGATTGCCATTAAAAGGGCATTCAAAATATCAATTATCCCTAGAGAATAATTGAATAGAGATATAATTAACAATAATTAGACATATGGTTTGTTTGTTCTTCGATTACACTCACATGTTTGAATATGCTATTTCACTTTGTTTGATTTTTTATTGTCAATACATTCATATATTTAATTAGTTAACATGATCACCTAAGGGTTATAAGAGTTACAATTGAGGATATGGCAGTATAACATGCATTGCTTGTTTCATTGCACACACATCCTTGATCATTTACGATCAACTCAATTAGATGCATGGTTAGTTTTTTCTTCAATTACCATATAATCTTACATATGTATATGTATGTGTATATACATATACATATACATATAGATATCTATATGTATATACATATGTATATTCATATATATATGTATATGTATATGTATAGTTTGTCTAAGGGTAAGGGACTGGTGGTGTGTAGGGCGATGTTGATAGTATAACATGCATTGCTTGTTTCATTGCACACATACCCTTGATCATTTGCAATCAACTCAATTAGATGCATGGTTAGTTTGCTATTCAATCACACTCACTCTTACATGTATGAATTTGTTGTTTTAGTTTGTATCATTATTTTTTTGTAGGAGTTAGAATTAGGGATGTGATAGTATAACATACATTGCTTGTTTCATTGTGCGCATACCCTTGATCATTTGCAATCAACTCAACTAGATGCATTGTCAGTTTGTTCTTCAATCATACTCACTCTTACATGTATGAATTTGTTGTTTCATTGAAAAAATACCCTTGATCACCTAAGGGTTATAAGAGTTAGAATTGGGGATATAGGTGTAGTATATGTATATGTATATACATATATACATACATATGTATGTACACATGTATGTATACATTCAACTTACGTATCTATCTATCTCTGCAATATATATATATATATATATATATATATATATATATATATATATATATATATATATGTATATATATATATATATATATATATATATATATGTATGTATGCATGTGTATGTATGTATGCATATGCATGTATGTATGTATGTATGTATAGGTATGTATGTATATGTGTATATGTATATATATATGTATATACATATATACATACATACATAATATACATATGGATATGTATGTATATATGTATTGTAAAGATAGAGAGATACGTAAGTTTCCTATAGTCTTCTTCATTTACATTCAACTTAATTTGATGTATGCTTTGTTTGTTCTTCAATTACATTGACTATAAATATTGGTCCCTCTCCCTTACAACTAATTGTGATAATGGCTGACTCCTACATCTGTTATAACCATTTCTGAAACAACATTATGAAAATGATATATAACTGCATACAACACCATGGTTAAAATATTTCAAACAGTTTCTAATACAACATTATGAAATGTATATATAACTTCAAACAACATTATGGTGCAAATATTACCAACACTTTCTGATACAACATTATGAAATTTATATATAACTTCAAACAATAGTATGGTATAAATATTTCTAACCCTTTGTGATACAACATACTAAATTTTGTATATAACTTCAAACAACAATATGATACAATATTATGATACATATATGTGAACAGTTAGATAGATACATATGTTTCCTATAGCCTTCTTTGTTTGCATTCAAATTAATTAGATGTATAGATACATATGCTTCTTATAGTTGTATACATATGTATAGATATATGTACATATAAATATGTACATGTATATACATACAACTAAATATTGCAGAGATAGATAGATACATAAGTTTCCTATAGCCTTCTTCATTTACATTCAACTTAATTAGATGTATGCCTTGTTGGTTCTTCAATTACAATTACTCTAATATTCAATAATTGTAACATGTAGGAATATGTTGTTTGTATTCAAATCATATTGTTGTTTCAATTTACAAACCTTCAAAAAAACGTTCATACATCATTTGGAATCCATCAAAACTTTCACAACAAAAAAGTTCATACATAACATTCTAATCAAAGTAAAAAAAGTAGGAATACTAAAATTTGAAGTGAAGCTATCTTGTGTGTTGTTCGTGTCTTGTGACTGAGTAGGACTCCAACTTTGAATTGGTTGGGTAATGCTTGGGGTAGGTGAGAGTTGATAGGACTCCAAATGAGGACTCCAACTTTGAAATGGTTGGGCAATGCTTGGGGTAGGTGAGGGTGGATAGGACTCCGAATGAGAAGGACTCCAACTCTGAAATGGTTGGCTGATACTTGGGGTAGGTGAGGGTAGACAATATTGGGGGCATTGAATAGACACAAAGTCTGTGAATATCCTATGATAGTTAGGTAAGGGATTTAGAGGGTTGTTGAGTCGCCTTTCCCTTGCTACCTCATTTTGTGCCCTCTCCAATTCTTTTTCCTTTTTTGTAGCTTCTTTTTCTATCCTTTGCTACTCCCTTTTTTTCTCCCTGTCTTTCTTTTGCAGCTCTTTTTCAACCTCTTCTGCTACTTGTTGTTTCTTTTCAATTCTCAATAGAGCCTTGAGCTCCAATGCTACAATTCTTTCTATCCTATGCTCTTCAATTTGTTCCCTCTTCCTCTCTTTTAGTTCTTGGATTTCCTTCTTTCGATCCTCTTGCTCAGTTAGCAACACCATGTAGTCATCAGAGGTCAGGAGTTAGGATCCTCTTGGCACTTTAATCCCAAGGTTGGCTACCATATTAGACTTTTCTTTGACTACATGAACAGGTAGCTTCAAGAATTATGATGTGTGAAGTTGCTTGGCCTCCCAATGGCTCCATCAAATCCTCATTATTTGTTTCCTACACCTAGCTAGTTGTATCATCCAATTCATCTCCTAATTGATTAGCTTGATTGTCTCCCCAATCAACATAGAAATGAACTATAGTATTGGACCCATGTTGTGCGATGGAGATGGCCTTGTAAGAATTTGGTATGGCTCCACATGCAGATTAATACTAAGATTAGCAACACCCTCTAACAACTATGAGGGCTCCTCAGGTGGAGTTGGTAGGGAAAGAGAGATGTATCTAATACTACTTTTCTCTCCCAAAATTGTTGTTGTTGGTGGTTGGTGGTATGAAAAACTTGAAGTTTGTGGTGGAATTTGGTGGTCTACACCATCGGCTGCTTCAAGTGAGCTTTTTTGATCTCCAAGTTATGTTGTTCCATCTGTATAGTCACCTCATTTATTAGCAAACTATTGTTGGATAGGCTTAGAATTTTTTTAGTAGATGATGCTTCCTCGGGGGCAGCAAACTGAAAAGTATCGCTAACCCTCATTTCCTTATCTAATGCATTTGGATCAAGAGGCCAAATACCTGTCCTCTTGAACCCAACTGTTATGTTCTTAATTGTTAATGCCTTTTGAAAAGCAAGGATGCCAAGTGTAGCCAATTTTGCCCTTCTTATCTCTAAATTTGGATGTCTATTATTCCATTATGCTCTTTCCCTTTTGCAATGAGATTTGAAATAGGAGGAAACACTCACATCAAGTGGTTGCATCCTGCGTGATGTGTGGGCTAGTAGGGTGAGCAAGTCAATACCAAGTTTCCTTGTTTCAGAAATGGTTGAAAAGGCTATGTGGCTACCATGGCCATCAAATATGAGGAGGTGTCTATGGCTGGGCGAGCAACCCCAAAGTACTTGCATAGCAAAAAATTTCAGCCATTTCACAAAAATCTCTTTGGTCATCCATGCATGAGGTTGAATAGCCATTAATGCTCCTGCCTCACAATTGCTTATGTAGTTCTGCACTTGATTTTTTCTTTTGAACAAGTAAAACCTTGGAATTTTCTGAACTGCAGTGTTTGCACATGCTAAAATTGTGATCCACTCCTAGCTCTTTGGGATAATATATGCAACACTTCTACTGCCCTTTTTGGAAAGCACCTTCATTGAACCATTCCGCCTAGCTTGCAACCCTATATTGTCGTAGTTCGAAATCCTTTGGGGTCCATAATTCCTAGATGTTTATGCCTTCTCCAGTGTTTCATAGAATGCATATACAATTGTAGGCTTAAGATTCACAACACGGTTTCTATCTTGCCCTTGGGATGTTCTCAAATATAGATCGAGATGCCTTCTTTTGAACCCCACCCACCAAGACTTGTCAGGAAGTCCATCTTTGAAGAGATTAGGCCTCAAATAGCATATTTGGGACACTTCTAATTTGAGATTCACAATCTCCAAACCATGGCCAACAATAGTCATCTCCTTGCACCATTGGACAACCATTGCCTCTTTGTAATCATTTAGGACTATTGGGGGCCCTTTCCTTTTTGTAGTGGTAACACCACCCAACCAATTTGACAATTTGGTAGTTAGAAGACCCCAATTTTTGGCTGCCCCTATTGTTGACATGCCATTGTCTTCGACATCTTCAATGACATGTTCCATGTCAGCCATGGTTCATTCTCACCGCACTACAACCTTTTTAGTTGTTACAATTGGGTTAACTTGGACTATAGGTTTAGTTGGATGCTCCACAACAATTACTATGTCCTCATCACTACTTGGTTGTTCTATTGGCTACTCAATAAGATTACTACATCCTCATTATCACTATGTGGTAGCCTCACACCTCTCTAATGTGTAGGCACACTTGTCCACCTCCACTTTTTTATAGGTCACATGGTATTTGTTGTCACTTTATTCTTCCTCTACATTGAACCAAGAGTAAGATTAGTAAACAACATACAATTCTGACTCTTATAATTAAAAGAATGATACAAACTGAAACAAAAAATTCATAAATTTCAATCCATTTGGTAAAATATTTAGTTGTAGTAATGATGAATTTATGACCATTTATAGAGGTAGGGTGTATCTTTCTAACATGGTCAAGTCTCCATTAAGAGAAGGGCCACAGTGATGTAATCGGTTGCAGTCCCTGTGCTAATGAGTGTACGAGATCTCCATGTATCTAACATGCGACATTTATTAACAAAGTGATATGCATCATGTTCCATAGTCAACCAATATTACCATGTCCTCATGATCTTCTTAGCTAGGGTAGGAATACTATAATGAGATCTATATATACCATCATGTACCTCATGTAAAGCCATTTTTGCTTCTTCTATGCCAAGACATCCAAGAAGAGTACTATCTAAACTATGACAATATAGGGTATTAACAATGATAACATATCTAGAGGCTTGTCAGGTAAAATTTTCTTGTTGATTATTTGACAAGTTATGGGTTAGGATTTGGTTGTGAAGATAATTGTATATGTCTTTTTACTAGGGTGAATCAAGACCAACAATTTTGCACATGAGCTCAGCTTCAAGCACATCAAATGTAGGGATCAAAAATTGTTCCACCAAGAACTCACACTGATGCACATTATTAGGTATGTCAAGGAGAGATGCAATGGTAGTCATTACATCTGCTGCTTTGTTCTATACCTGTGGAATTTGCTTGAATATGATTTCATCAAAGTATTCTTTAAAACTATCCACCATTTTCTTGTAAGGCACAAGTTTGTCATATTTTGTTTCATATTCTTCATTGACTTGTCAGACAACCAACTGTGAATCACCATAAACATGTAGGTGCTTGATTTTCCATTTTATAGCTTCTCTAAGTCCTATCAACAAAGCTTCATATTCGTTAATGTTATTAGTGCATGGGAATGCTATCCTATAAGACAAGGATTGTATCCCCCTATGGTGTTATGAAGAAAACTCTTGCTCTCGAACCATGGTGCGTGTAGATCCATCAAAGTATAACTTCCATGTTGTAGATGTCTCTAATGTGAAAATTGCTTCATTCAAAAATTCTAATACAAGAGGTTGAAATGTTGGAGTAGGAGCATGGACTTATTGATCCACTATTATATGTCCCTTTATTTATTTTCTATCCACATACTCAATATCAAACTTGTTACAAGGTGTGTGCCCTTGGTATCCTTGTGTTGTGTAGCACAGTGCTTGGGGTTCGTGACATGGATTAACTACTTCTCATGGATTCATTAACTCTAGCAGTTGTATTAGGCATTAATAGGTTGATATTTTGGTGCAACAACAATTGTCTTTGCAACAACTGGTATCAGAGCCTAAGTCATGGGTTTGAACCCCTTGCTTGCAATGGAGGGGGATTGTTGCAAGGTGTGTGCCCTTGGTCTCCTTGTGTTGTGTAGCACAATGCTTGGGTTTGTGACATGGCTTAACTACCTCCCATGGATTCATTAACTCTGGTGGTTGTATCAGACATTAACAGGTCAATATTTTCGTGCAACAAAACTCATTGAGGAGAATTACCTATTTCGTCAATCTACTTGTGAGATTTTCCTTATTGAGTAAATAGTTTAAGAGGATCTATCTTTTCTATCAACTTGATCTGAAGATTCAACATGTAATATGGAAGATTTTGTTTTGCAAAGATGACAATAAGATATGTGTGCTTAATAGGAGAGTAATTGCTCTCATACCCCATAAGTGTACGACTAATGTAGTATATTGCTCTTTCTTTACCATTTTCATCATTTTGTGCTAAGAGAGCTCCTAGTGTTGATCGCGTAGCTAATACATATAGGATAAGTGATTTTCAATCAATAGGACGCATTGATATTGGTGGTGATAATAGGTAATCATTGATTTGTTGAAAGGCATGTTGACAATTGTCAGTCCATTTGAATGGAATGTCCTTTCGAAGAAGATACTAGAAAGGATGGAACTTGTCTTCTAGTTGTGCAATGAATATGTGGATAGACTATAATTTCCCTTGTAGACTTCTCAACTGCATCATATTGGAGGGCGGAGGCATGTCGATGATAGCTTTCACCTTTGCAGGATCAACTTCAATACCTCTTTAAGAAATAATGTATCTTATGATTTTTCTAGAAGTTACTCCAGAGACACTTTTTTGGATTTAATCTTACTTTATATTGCTCCAACCTGGAGAAAATATTATTGAGCACATTTAGATGACTATCTCTTATAAGGTATTTTTATAGCAAGTCATCAACATATTCTTCCATGATTGTATGCACCATGTCGTGAAATATCATAGTCATAACCCTCTAATAGGTAGTTCCAACATTCTTAAGGCCAAAGAGCATGGCTTTCCAGTAGTAGGTACCCCATGGACAAGTAAAATTTGTCTTGTGCTGATCCTCAATTGCAATTTTGATGCAGGAGCATCCCGAAATGCAATCGACATCACAAAAAAAATGTTTGTTTCTAGTTTTCGTGAAGTAACACTTGAATGGATTAAAGGGTAAAGAAATTTGAAGGTGTTACAAGATAGGAGGAAGATTTCATGTAGGAAGAATATAAATAGTCATTTTGAAAACAAAGGAATGTTAAGAGACAATAGCAAAGAGCTCAAGATTCGCACTAGAGAGTCATATTCTATAAAAATAGCATAAGGCAGAGAAGGCACGGGTGTGGGAGAGATTGAGGCTGTGTGGGTAAAGAAGCCACGCCAGTGAAGGAGACTTCCCCCATGCAGCCAAAGGTGAACAACAGGAGAAGGCATGTCCACCTGCTTTTCTCAATCAACTAAATTTGCAGACCTCTCGGGTATAGAGAAGTCATGCATGGAATCAAGGAGATGATATGCTGAGAAAAACATAAATTAAAGTATGGTGGGCAATGAGACAACAACATAGACAAATTGTGAGGAAGAGAAGCTGAATTGGTGTGGATAGATAAATAAGATGCACGGGAAGAAGGGTCACGCATGTTTATGAGGGTGAAGTTGCGATCTATGAAGAGTTGTGGAGGGCGTCATGGAAGCTTATTTATATGGCTTTGAAGATGTTTACTATTAAAACTAAGGCAAAGTTTGTATAGTTGGCAACACACCAAATAGGGTATACATTGGGAGAAAAATTGAGACCGTGTAGAAGGAAGAGGCGAAGGAGATGAAATAAGCCTATGCAGTTTTCATTTAATATATAAAGAGCAACCTGAGCACATTGGATGGGAATGTAGGTTAAAGAAAGTGGATGAGGCACCACAAGTGTGGAGTAAATATTTTCCAGTAGATACATAGAAGGAGAAGACCACACAGTTGGAAAGAAAACATTGGGAAATAAAAAATGCAATAAGGATTGTTCAAAGAGCTGATAATAGGTGAAATGGGGTGACAGATTTATAGATTGAAAATGGTGTTGTGGAGAGTTAAAATATTGCGCATATATTCCTATTATGATTTGCTTTGAATCATGGTGAGATCAATGCATAGATAGAGGGGAGTGCCATTAAATGTGGTACAAAAGTTATGAAGAGGTTGCGCTAGTGATTAGGGGAGACCGATAGAAATAAATATATCAAGCACTATCTCACCTTTGTGATTCGATTTGATTAGAGATAAAATGGATGTTAGGTGACTAGTATGTAACAAAGAGAGGTTGAGCCGGAGTAGAAGGGAGATGAAGAGTCAAATAGAGCTAAGGGGAACTAGAGTTTCCTTCACGTCTGTAATGTGTTTTTCTAAAATGTCTGAATATATGAATGATTTTTTTTGTTTGCCAATTTGGACATTGGTTGGAAAAGTAACTTAGATGTAATATCGTACAATTGTAATTGATTTTTATCGACATATGGATTTGTCAATTTGAGTTAATTGTTTAAATGAAGTCTTTTGTAATTTGCAATTTGTGGAATTGAGATGAGAGTTGATTTTTCTATGCACCAAATTTTAATTTGATTGTAACCAGAGAAGCTGTCCATGAGTGACAGCATCTCATACCAACTGTAAGATCTACTATAATGTCAATTTTCGGTAGGGGGAAGTAATCTTCCAGGCATGCTTTGTTTAGGTCTTTGAATTTTGTGCATATGAGGATGCCTCTAATGGGTTTAGTAACCAGTATAAGATTTGAGATCCATTCTGTGTAGTCTATTGATCTAATGAAACGAACATCTAGCAATTTTTTTGGTTCAACCTTGACCAATAAGGCAATTTGTGGGTGCATCTTCCTTAGCTTTTGTTTGAAAGGTTTCACATTCAGAAGAAATGACAAATGATGAAGTACTAACTTGAAATCCATTCCAATCATGTCAAAATAAGACCACGCAAATTTTATTTGTCTCGTAGAAAAGAATCTGCTAAATTTTGGTCTTTCTATTTTTATTAATGAAGTTGTAAAATATATGATATTGGGATTTTTAGTTGTACTAATATTTATGTCCTCTAATTTTTCTAATAGTAGCAAACATTTCTCTTGAATTGTAGGGAGTAGATCCAACCTTCCATCCTTGGGTGCTCAAAGAGGTTTTCGCCCTTAGATACATCCTTTTTTTTCCCTTTTTTTGTGTTTAGAGGTACCTTTCAGTTTTGACCAAAGACTTGTTCTTTTTTGCTTTCTCATTTTTGTGACTAAAAGGTGGAGAAGACTCCCCAAAGTATGTAGTAGCATCAAGATCTATAGTGAATCCAACTTTATGATCCCCTATAGGTATACCCTCTTGAAGTCTCATAAACTCAGTGATCGCTTCATCATTTTTTAATATTTCTAAGCTTGGCGGACCTTGTTGATCCCAATCAATCAATTGTGGATGGAATAGAGGAAATTTATAATCACTATTAGAAAAGCTCAAGGATGAAGATGATATGGTACAGATTGAGGAGTCATTAGGGTCCCAAAAGGTTTCTATCCAGGCTCGATCATTAGTAATTTGGTTTGTAGGGGAATTGGTTTCAACACTATCCTTACAAGTCTTGACAACTTAAAAAATGTTAGTGAATTTATTTGAAGGTACCTTAGTACGAGGAGCATTCACTTTTAGTAGTTTATACCCAAGCCCTTTGTTTGTGATAGGCTTAGTCATTCCTTGTTTGTGTGCTCCCAAGCTAGTGTGACCATCATAGCCTTTCTATTTCATGATATAAAAACCTTTTTACATACTGTTCAATAGGTAATTGAGCCTGTGTTTCATCCTCTTCAACTCTGTAGCCCCAGGTAGAGAGGTCTTCATCTATAGATTATTTTCCTAGTTCACCCAGCTTAGTGAAGGTAGTAGGAGGTTGATTCTGAATGATTACTTTAGGATCCTTTTTGATATGGTGTGGCTTACCATAATGTTTTGGTGTGGTTGGTAACTTACCCATGTAGAATAAGTTTTCAATGTTATACTCTCCACTTCTGTCATTGTGGACCCGGACCTTGCTTTTATGGAATGATACGAGTGGGGATGAAACTTTTGATAATGATGCAGGTTTAGTATAATGGGATGAACTAGATGGTGTGGCCTCATTATTTATAGGTACTCGATACTCAAGGGTTTCTTTTAGATTGCTACAATACTGGAAAGGATCAAGATAACTAGATATAGTAATTTAATTTTCATTATAGGGAAATTTCAAGCACTAGTGGTAACTTGAAGGAGGGTATGTGCAAGATCATCATGGAAAAAATAGGCCCTTAAGTGGCAATGAAAATTTAGAAAAATCAGAGTTAGGCAATTTGACATAAAAATTTGAATAAGTTATCTATATTATTTCAAAAATATGTAATAATAGAATCCGTGTAAAATTGAATGTAGTTTCTAAACTACTAAGTTTATTTTATTTTTTTAAAAGTCTATTTGGTGAAAATTTGAAATTTCAATGCAGTAGTACTTAAATTTCAGGGAAAAAATAAGAAGTAGGTGTCTGTCTGACCACCCTAACCACAAT